>JAVSBV010000055.1:2833226-2843352 GCA_033117975.1 Parotocinclus spilosoma
CTTTTTTCACATGGTCATAATGGGGTATTTTGTGTAGAATTCTGAGGAAAGAGATTAATTTAATACAATTTGGAATACGGCTGTAACAAAATTTCTTTAAGGCAGTGGTCATGTTGCAGGTGTGTTTTGGTCGTTATTATGTTAGAATACTAGAGGGGTTCATGCTCTGTTTCAGTATGCTACATTACATGTTGGCATTTATGGTTCTCTCAACTGAACTGTAGCTCCTCACAGGCCGACAACACTCATGCAACCCCAAACCTCGACATTCCCACCATCATGTTTAACTGTAGGCAAGACACACTTGTCTTGTACTCCTCACCTGGTTGCTCCCAAATATGCTTGACATCATCTGAACCAAATAAGTTCAGCTTGGTGTCATCAGACCACAGGACAGGGTTCCAGTAATCATTGTCCTTACTCTGGTTATCTTTAGCAAACAGGGCTCTCTTATGCATCATCTTTAGATTACATCCCATCTTTAATTCTGGGATGAAAGTCATGCAGACCTTAACTTCTTTGGTCGACCATGGCGAGGCCTGTTCTTGTTAAACTGCTGTATGGTTTTGGCCACTATGCTGCAGCTTACTTTCAGGGTGTTCATATATCTTCAAATCTTCATATAGCCTAGGCCATCTTTATATAGAGCAACAATTCTCCGTTCTCCTCAGACAGTTCTTTGCCATTAGGTGCCATGTTGAACTTCCAGTGACTAGTATGAGAGAGTGTGAGAGTGATAACACCAAATGTAACACACCTTGTAATACTAAGTCACATGATACTGGGGAGAGAAAATGGCTAATTGGGCACAATTTAGCTATTTTTGCTTAGGGGTGTACTCACTTTTGTTGCCAGCGGTTTAGACATTAAAGGCTGTGTGTTATTTATTTTATGTTATGTGTGTGTGTTAAGTTATTTTAGGGCACAGCAATGCATTTAGCAAGCATTCTATTAAATTGCAGTGCCTGGAAGATTTAAAAATGATTTTATTCACTTTATGTTTATTAAGCTCATTAATTGACAAAACACCATAATGAAAAGCAATGGAAAGAGGAATACGGTATGAACCATCTTATTCTTGTTTAAATTGTGGAAACTGAGAAAAGCCTCAATAACTCATGGTTACCATGTCCTCATTGTTAGATTCATATCAAAATAATGGCTTGAGAACAATTGGCTGACTGTTCATTTGTCATCCTTAAGCAGTACTACAGCTCAAAAGCGGATGAGCACAGTATTGATTTTCATAATTAAATTTTATTAAATTCTTGCTCTTTCTTGTATTAATCACAGAATGAGTCTCGACCACAATTAGAACATGCTCTGAATTCCACCCACATTTTGCTGAGAGAGCACTGTAATTTATTTCAACAAGACCCTTCCTTTCACCTACAAAGAAGCAGTAAAACCCAGCAGAGTACTTTATCAATACTACTTTCAGTCCAAGCATAGATAGAAGGACCTGCTACTGCCTAATGATCATAAAAGCAGATTGAGGACATCCCGAAAGGCTGAAATAAGTGACTGCTGCACTGGCCAACAAGCTTCAATTGAGTTTAATGCAAATGAACATTTGTACCTCTGCTAATGACATTACTTCCCTCTCACAGATGATGCCCAAAAGTCTTTATCAGCGAAGAGATACAGCAGAGACATTGGTCAGGCACAGTAACCTAAATGGGTTAGATTTTGTATAGATAAAACATTTAAGTGGTCAGTTGGACATCTAATCTTTTTGAATTGACAGAATCCTAAGTGACCATTTTATCTGAAAACATAAGACATTACATGAACTTAAAACTTATATGAACTAATGTGGGAATGACGTCAGGAAGCATATTAATTCTGGTCTTATTCTACTGGTGTGAAAGGATCAAATATTCCCTCAATATTTTTGTCAACTAATTTCAAGAAAAAGATTTGTCACTAACATTATGAAAAATAATGCCGCACTTGTGTGGTGCAGCAGCAGTTCTCTGGCCCACCAGCATCTTTGACCTGGTTTTGAGTTCCAGTGGTGCCTTTGAGCAAAGTCAGGCATGAAACAAAAACCACTGGCTTTGCCTAAGGAAGGGTAAGGCAGTTAAGGGAACACTGTCGTGACACTACAACATCAACTCGTGCGATGCACCTTTGGCATACATATACATGCTTAATTTGTTCTCTTTGAAAACTGTCAGACTCACAGTCAGGCTGGGTCCCAGTCAGTAACGATCCGGAGCACAGCATGACAAGTGACATAATTAACACTTACTTGCAAAATGCATGTTAGGTGATAGAGATTAGAAATTATGTTATGTGAAAATTACATTCACACATGCAGATGTGTTTTGTCTGTTGGATATTTGTTCGCTGCATTTGCTTTTTTCTGTTGTATTGTAGGCCAGAAGGAAGTATAGCATGGCAGGAGGAGCTGTTCTGTAGTCTGATAGCATTGGGCAGGAAATATCTTGTTTAATTAAATAATAATTTATTTTTAATTTATTGATTTTCTACAAATCCATCATATTTTTATCCCTATTATTTTCTTGAAGGAAGGAAGGATTCATTTAATTAAAATGAACATTGTGTTTGGTGATACCCTCTGCAGGACACAGAGCAACATCACTACCATAGTCATGCCAACCGTAAGTGAATAATTAATAACGACATATTAATAACGACATATTCTAGAGGTGTGATGTTCTGACTTTCTCCATGTTTCAGGCTGATGTGTGCTGGTAAGCTGCATCATCCTACAGGACTCTCCACTGACCCCTTTCTCTTTCCACAGCAAGCTGTTCAATTAGAGCCTGCTGTGCCCTGCCTATAAACCCACACTTTTGTTCACTTCCTCGGCTGGTCTCTGCACACTTCCTTGTCCACAAAGTCCAGGGTTCGAATTCCACCTCTGCCACAGTTGGATCCCTGAGCAAGGCCCTTAACCCACAATGGACTGTAAGACTGTATTACCGTAATTGTAAGTCACCCTGGATAAGGGCGTTTGGTAAATGACATAAATGTAAAATGAAATATACCATAATTAAATATTATATATCCCTAATTATATTTGAAAAGTGTATTTCATATTTTGGTCCATATTTCTGTGCAGTGTTAGTCTTTCTGTTAGTGCTAGCATCTCTGTTTGTATTTGACTCTGTATTTGTTAGCACATTAGCCTCCAGTTTGAATTAGTGCTGCCCATTACTCTTTGTCTGTTGGTAGCGTTGTTATTTTGTTTACTGGTATGAGCAAATTGATGAGTAATCTTGTTAGCACAGTGTCTGGTAGCTTTAGCTTGTAAATTAGCATTGTTTATGAGCTTGTTTAAGTCTGTCAAACTATCCACTTGCACCAAAGTCTGTCTGCCTCCCAGCTATATACTGAACATGAAACCCTGTTTCAAATCTCTCCATCAGTCAGAGAAAACAAGAGCAGGTAATAACATTTTATGCATAATAAAGTGTAAAACAAAGTGTTCAAAAATACTGTAGGGTTTTTAGACTATTGAAACACTGTCCTGTTGGCTTAAATTTCAGCCGACACATCGAATCATGATTCAGTACATAGTGAGTCAGTGAATCAGAATATTTTTACATCAACAGCAGTCTTCTTAGTGCAAATACTTTACCTTGGGTTCTAAAAATCTTAGGGATAACAGCGAACCAACAGAAATACAGTGAGAACTGCTGAGCAGTATGATACTCTAAACACATTTAATCAGCTTTCAGGCCATAGCTAGCTTTTTTCTAGCTCACTATTACTCACTAAATTACATGAGATTTCCAACACTTTTTTAAAAAGTAAGCCTTGCATTAATTCTTTTAACTACCTGTAGGCTAATGTAAGAGTTTTAAAAACTACCTTACTTATCATTACTTAGCAATAGGCTATATTAGTAGAGACTGCTCTACCTAACATATGATAAACTCACCAGTTCATGATACATTTAACTCATGATGGATTTGTTGGATTGTATCCCCTTTGTAAATCAGGGAGCACATGTACAGTACTCCATTTATGTGTATAAAGCCTTATAAAGTGTGGATTTTCTGGAGGTCTGGAATGGTTGAATTCAATTTACATTATTCCTTAGGAGCAAAATTTGCTTGGTATACATGCTTTTTCAGGACTTGATGTGACTTCTGGAACAAATGTGCAAATGTGGGCTTAAGGAGTCCTTTGAATGCATAACATTTGTTTGTGCATATTAGAAAAGTGTCATTTTTATTGGTTAATTTTACAACTGCATATTGCAATACAAGTAGAGTTTATGTTCAGAAGTATGTAGGCACCCCTTCTAATGAGGAATATTTATTATTTAGTTATTTCAGTTACACACTTCTAACAGGTTTATAGTATGAAGCATATTATACATATGAACCATAGAATTGGGCTGTGCCAATCACCTCAGTGACTCTAAATATGATACTGTAAGATTCCTACCATGAATAAATTAATCAGACTGTACAGAGTCATACATTAACTCAACCAGACACCTTTAAAATTGGTTTCAATGCCTACTATGAGCCAGGGATTACTGTCTGTCTTTCAGTGGCTAAAGTTAACAGGTAGTCCAAAATGTAAGAAATAAAAAACAGAGTGAAAAACCTTTGGAGTATCAAAAAAGGAAAAACTCCATACTGGTATCCATGCTTAAGATGTAATTTGGATTAAATGAATGCCCATTTACTTTTTTATTCTAATGTACTTTTAGAAAATTGTATGGATAACACTTTACTTTGAGGGGCACAAACATTATAAACCTATGAAGAAGTAATGCTCTCATGATGAGCTGTGCTGTCGAGCAACCTCATCTGGCATGACTCTCCCCTAACCCTTTTTTCTTTCCACAGCAGGTCCTTTATAAATACCACTCTTCCTGTTCACTTCCACACTCTTATGGATTCTTGGTGCCTGCTTGTCACCTTGTTATCTCTACGGTTTATGGGTTATGAATCTTGTTTCTGGTATTGTTCTGTCCTGGTGTGTTGTATTTACCATACTTTTCTGTGTGTCTTGGTTATAATATTTGTTTTACCACTGCCTTGTCTTTGTTATCTTGTTAGTCTTTTGTCTGTGTGTACAGGTCCAGTTGGTCTGATCAATACTTTATGGAAAAGTATTCCTTTCTTGTAACACCACAGTAACACTTTACTGGACACAAGTCCAAGTGTGCAGGGTTTGTTTACAGTGGACATGGTGAAACGCAGTGATACTAAACTGATTAAGTGTTACGCAAACTAGGTGAGGTGCTACACATAGAATATACACATAGAATACATTATTTTTCTTTCTTTAGACATTATGCTTCTCATTTAAACCAAATGGTTTACTTGAGTGACATCTATCCACAAAAACGCATTTCCAATAGCAGGGGCTTTCTCCTTGGGGCATGCATACGATTGTTGTTGAGTGTTCTCCTGACACTAAACTCCAATGTGCCAATGTGAGGGAGGTCTTTAGTTGCTCAAGTTACCCAAGGTTTTGTATTGAACTCACATACTATTACAAGCTTTGTTCTAGAAATTATATTTATTGGTCATCAGCATGTACTTACAGTACACACACTGCTCACAAACATATTAATTATGGATTCATTCATTTTGAAATATCTCCTAATTTTTGTGAACAGTGTGTGCATGCTTTATGTATGTGTTAATGACCAACAAAGATCATTTCTAGAACAAAGCTTGTAAAAGTCTGCAAGTATATACAAAAATATGCACATATATCCAGAACTATAGAGAACTGTAGTGAATCCTAAAGGATTTAAAACTTTCAAGCACCACTGCAGGTTCTGAGCAACACCTGTTTTAAGCAGTATAGCACTTGAGTTGTGGAGCTGCTATAAACATGTACCACTTTGTGAATATGATTCCACACATATTTAGAAATGAGGATATTAAAATGTACACATATGTAAACATATGTAAGAATACAATTACTACAATTATTACACAGGAAAACTCATTTTGTAAATTACACAAACTTATTAAACAAAAACAAAATGATTATAAACAAAAATGATATAAGAATTTATACCCTAGTAATCAACCAAATCAATTAAATTAAATTCAAATTCTCTCACTTGATGCCTTTATCTTTAAAGCTGTGTCAGTTGTTTTAGGCGCATAGTAGTACAATTCTAGAGATTTGTCTATATGTTTGTCGTTTTCAGCATCTTGGAGAAATGCCACAGTTCTGTATAGCCTGTAATGTCCACATAATTATGAACTGAGCTATAACATTTGCCCCAAAATAATCAAGTTTTATAGGGAGTAGTTATATACTTATGTTGTCACTTTAGTTTAGTTACATAAAAATACAGCTTTATTTAATTACATAAAAATTATAACTTTATTTGGCATAATACCTTTTGACTGATGCACTAATGCAGAAAAACACGTTTTTTAAATCTAAATATAAATATACAGTGGGGGCCAAAAGTCTGAGACCAGTAGGGAAAAGATGCATTTTGCATCTTTGAGTATAGTATGTTTTTCATTACAAACACTGAACACTGCATATCTACTTTTCTCTTGGGGAATTAAGTATAGTATATTTTTATTATAATTGTGTATTTGATGAAGATGAAATCATATTTTTTGACCAATTATTGCAGAGACACATGTAAATCCAAAGGGTGCACAAATGTTTCATTTGCAGCTGTAACTATAAGTGGGTCTACACTATAGATCACTGAAATGTTTACACTGCTATGGACATATACTTTCTTGGGTTTTCGTGTCTGTGATGCCTTCAATTGATCTGTGTGCCATCAAATAGAATTAATGTCCAGTCCAATAATTTAACATAGTGTGTCCAAAGCTTCCATCAGATTGATAGATCCATTTACAATGACAGAAATGTTTCTGTCAAAGCCTTGTGCTGTATGCAAGGATGCAAACCTAAGGAAGTAGGTAAAGTCTCACACCAGATATCGATAGCTGATGTCTTTATCTGTCTTTGTGTCAAAGCATATTATGTTTATTTATTGGACATTCTAAAGAACTGCAAGCAATATGGCCCTCTGCAGTTGCTTGAATTGGCGTATTGCTAGTACTGTGACCTCTCAAAGACAACGTACCATTTCTCTACAATCTCAATTATTAGCAGTCTATTCCTGAAGCAGGTGCACTCACCTTTCTGTGCGACGCTATCAAACTTCCAAGATTTGAAGCAGGTGAGTCCCATGCTGCATGTGTCTCTTTCTCATGCAGAGTTTCTTTGTTGGTGTTTGTAGTTCTCTACATTTCAACGTTAGAGGTGTAAGTGAAGGAAGGCTGGCCACGGTGGTGCCGTTTGTGAGTGCGGTCTCTCCAGCACTGCCATGGCCTGACTGAATCGCCGAGCCATCGGTCTAACTCCCCACATCTCCCTCCCTATCCATCCCATCAATAAAGATCCAGCTCTACCCCCTTGGCAATCTGTGCTTGGGGAGATGGGAGGGTGGGGTGGGGGCCCGCTGCGGCATACACACGCAGCAAAAGTCTGGCTTCAGCATCTCTTCGGTGGCTGTAATTACTTCAGTACAGTAGAGCATTCCAGGCAAGCACGGCCAATTTCCCTAATGCATCCACCTCCCTGCACCAGCATCCCCCTCCCGCCAGCCAGCATTTGGTTTAATGGCCATCGACATGATCGGCCCTCAATCGCATGCAATGACTCAAAGAGGTTATAAAGACAGGAACGGGTGGCCGGCACGTTAAACTTTTGAACTGTCCTCCATTAAGCTAAGAGAAGTTGCTCTCTCTCTCCTCTATGGCTCTCCTTCTACCTACTATGTTATGTTCTCTGTATATCTCTCTCTCTCACTCACTCTCACTTTCCATAGACCAGATTTATGTCCTCGGCCTGGCAGGGATTTCAGAGATGTATTGATCCTGATGAAAGGGCCCCACTTCATTTGGAAAAAGGAATAGTCTGCCTGACTAGACTTTACACATCCCATCAAATCTGCAATGAACTGACGTGGTCACTGACTTGTCATTTCACAGCTGATGCCCATGTTTCTGCTGATATTTCTTTTCTGACAAGTATCTATATCACTGCAAATACATGGCCAAAATGTTGTGTTTAATTACTCACCTGCATATCAGGGTGCGGCAGGGAAACTTGGTGGGTTGCACTGTCGTCTCACACTAATAAGGGACCTGGGTTTGCGTCAGTTTACTTCAGGTTCTACGGGTTTCCTCCCACAGTCAAAAAAAAAAACTTGTCAGGATAATTTGTGTCGCTAAAGTGCCCTTAGTGTATGAGTGTGTATGCCATACATTGGATTGACACCCTGTCTAGAGTTGTTCCTGCCTTGCACTCTGTGCTGCTGGCTAGGCTTTCCAATGACCCTGATTAAGATTAAAAGATTAAGAAAATTAATAAATGTCTATCAATGTTTCTCTATGTACTTCTTTTGAGCTTTTAAACATGTGGATTAAAAAGCCATCTAAAACGATTTATGTGTTGTTGTGGTGGAAAGGTAGAGATTGTGGTTGTACTGTGGTTAAGTTGATGGGCTATTGACCAGAAGATCCAGCACAAATTCCAGCACTGCCATGCTGTTACTATTGGGTCATTGAGCATGGCCTTTAGCTCTCAATGTACATTGTAAAATTGTATTAGTTATAAGTCTCTCTGGACATGGGTGTTTACTAAGTGCTGTAAAAGTAAATATCAATATAAAGGAAATATGATAAAGAGAAATAAAAATTGATTTTTTAAAATTAATTATGGTGGATATATAGGATCCATTCAAAAGATCAGAAGGCTCCAAATGCCTGTTGCATAGTGGTTAATCAACTGGCAGCCAATGACACAAGCAATGCCCTGGACTTTTACATTATATGTCTATTATTACTACACTTAAATGTAAGGTATTGTGTAGTTTGGGCAACCCTGGTTTTGTTTACTTAAATATGCAGAAACATAAATATAATTTTTTTTCATACAGTAATGAATTTTATTAACCAGACTCTAGTGGAGCAGTGATTAAGATCAATCCATGAGCAGGTCCTCGGTTGATTGGACTGCACCCTGTAAGAGTGCATCATATGTACAACCAAAAATGAATTAAGATGGTATGAATAATGAAAAAAATTAATCAAGATAAAACAAAATAGAATGCAGTGTTCCATACATTTACTTGACTTTCATTTCAGTGCCATTAAAATTTGTATTTTTTTTCTGGTCAACTAAACTTTTGTATCATACCGTGTTCCCTCGCCACTTCGTGGTTTACCTTTCCCAGACTCGGGGGTTATAAACAAATTTTAATGGAAAAAATCTATTGCTGATTTTTCGCTGTTTTTTTGCAGGTTTTTGCGGAACTTTTACATTAACAAAAATCACAAAATTAAAAAGATATATATAATATAAAAATATCATGATTTAGAGTAATTAGCTGTTGTTTCTACTCAATGTGTAGGATATGACGTGCTGTAAGCTTGGTACAGATGGAGCATGAGTGATACGAGAGTAATGTATGGTGTGTTAAGTAAAGAGAACATTCCATTACTTCAGCCTGTTTCTTGATTATTTAACAGTTTAAAACACTACAATAGCGTATTCACTCAGCGGATGAATACTCACCAAAAACGAGAAGTAAGACTAAAGCATCGCCCGCCTGAGTCACTACTTGCCGACATGATAAGTTTTTATCCATGGTGTTGTGTTTGCTGTTTGTGAAAGTTTAATTATAGACTGAATTCATTTAAGCCCTACGATCCCACCCAATCGTTCTGCAAGTTCCATGGCTTAAATAGTGTATAAATACTTAAATAAACATAGCGTCTCGGATTTTCGTTTATCGCGGGTGGTCCTGGAACATAACCCACTCGATTAACAAGGGATCATTGTACTTATACATCAAATCTTGCATTTCAGACTTCATATTTAAGACAGCTTATATTGCTCTAAAATGTCAATGTACTTTTCTGCATTAGTGCTGCTATCACAGAAGTGCTAGCTCATGTGGTTATCACAGCTATTGATGAATGATGGTTTTTGATGCAGTGCCGTCAGAGGGCACTTCAGAAGTTCAGGTTACACTGGTCAACAAATTTTCAAAAGTAGTTTGTTTCTGAAATGAAATGAGTCATTCCCTAATGATTTTTATGTGCTGAATTCAAATATCACAAGGAAAACTGTC
>JAVSBV010000055.1:2860663-2871215 GCA_033117975.1 Parotocinclus spilosoma
TTTTTCTGCCTTAATAATAAACACATTCATTTACAAATAGCATTTTGTGTTTACTTGTGTTGTCTTTGACTACTATTTAAATTGGTTTTATGTTCCGAAACTCTTTTAAGTGTGACAAACATGTAAAAGGAAATGAGGAAGGGGGCAAACACTTTTTCATACCGCTGTATATTTTTGGTTATATTGTTTTTAGAATGTGTCGCCTATCTCTTTTTTAGTAACTGTATGTTAACTACTGGTGTATGGAAGAAAAAGGATGCACTTTTGTTCAGTGCACCCATGAGCAATATAAATGGAAAAGAATCTCAGTGTACAAATACACTGAGCAGTATATTAAAAACAGAAATTTTGTGAGAATTTCCTGAATGTGATCCAATAATAAAAAAATAAAGAGTACCCCCTTTGTAATACAACTCAAATTTTAGGGGTGTACAATATTAAGGGTGTACGTCAACACAATGCTCGCAAATATTAGGGGGTATTAAATTATAGTAATTTTTAAGCAGCATATATCAAGGAATTTATATCGTGGTCACCGTTTTGTTTGTGAACTGAAGATATTTGTTAAATTTGGTGTTCACTTTGTGTTTAACAAACCCCTAACGCGAACAGCTAGTTAGAAGTGGGGTAAGAACTGCGCATGAAAAGGAGACATGGCGCTTTGGCGATATAGACCAACGGGAGAACGTCATCAATAAGTTGAACGCGGTGCCCGTCCAATCGGAATACGTTTTATTGAGCGGGTTTTCATTCGACGCTTTAAATTCTGCCACGAGTCGGCGGTGTGAGAGAATCCATCTTGAATAGCGGTCGCGGACCTTCGGAAGTAAGCCGGTATTTTATCTATCAGCTTTTTCCCCCCTCGTTGGGTTTGGTCCTTTGTTTCGTTTGATCAGCGTTTGAGTTTTGAATTTTATTCTCGGTATGGTCATTTCTTTAATAGCTTTTATAGCTCGAGTTAAGGCCGAACTCATCTGGGCTAAGCTATATTAGCTAGGTAGCTAATGTTGAGAGTCGCTGCGCCATTGTGTTAGTAACAAGAATGCATACTGTTAACTGTTGTAAATCACAATTGTATTCCAACCTATATATAGATAATTTTTTTAAATCATTGTAACAGTTTTTAATTTAAGCGGCAATAATTTAGCTTGTAAGGTTTTAACATGTATTTGATTCGGTTGTTAGCTGCTATGCTAGCGCATTTGTTGTATGTAACTTTAGCTTGTTCACGCCCGTATGCGCCCATGAGTAACAGTACTATGATGTTTGTTTTGGAGAAGGCGCTAAAATCAGAGACGATGTCTGACAGCGAGCAGCAGTTCATGGAGACTTCAAACGGAAACGAGGAGGAGCTGAACGGAGCAGAGGGCCAGAACGAGTCGGCCGACGCACAGAATGGAGATAATGGCGGGCCGATTGAAGCCAGCAAGAGCGAAGAGGACGCCGGGTGAGAGGAGAAAAGCACACGCTATGGCAGTACTGGAGGGGGAGCGCCGTTGTGGTGCTTTTGTTCAACCGCTCTTTGTTAGCGCTCTGTGCGTCCGTAGGGGGGTGGGGGTGGGTCTTGGTTCCCGGTGTTTGCCATTCAGAGCTGATGAAGCTACTATGTATTGTACTAAGCATTGCTGGTACACGCTGCTTTGGCTTTTAATAGATGTGAGGATTTTTTTCCAGCTCAGCTGGATCGTTGGTTTAAACTTTACATTTTAAGTTTCACGTTGATGGCTTCAAACCTGGCCAGTGTTTGGTCCCACATGCGGTTAATGGGTTAGTTCCTTGTTCAAGGATCCAACAATGACAGCTTGGTGCTGAATTTTGAACTTGAGGCCCATAAATCTGACTGGTTGGTTGTGTTGTGGGAGATCTGTGCTGTGCAAAGCAAGTTGAGACTGTTTAGAATGTCAGTAGATTGGTTGGAGCATGACAAATCAAATAACTACTGTAAAGTAATTGCACACTGAGATTGGAAAGACTATCTGGCCATACTGCGGGTGATTGTTTCAACAGTCTGATAAAACAGTAAAATTTGTGAAATTCCAATACCCACTTTTGTAGTTGGGAGGTTCTGTCAATATACAATGCTTACAAAAATATGGGGATGTTTCAAGTATCCCCTATGTAAGAAGAATAATTCCAATGCTGTGACCCTTTTTTGAGGCCATTGCTTAAATATTCCTGACTATTTTGCAGTTTGTCTTAATATTTCACAGGTTAATGAGTAGGTTATTTTTAGTCTTAAACATGTTTAAAATTTCCATTTCGAAGTTGGTTTAGAAGCCATGTTTAGGTGAGTTGAACGTCGTTTGGTTGATCTGTGAGAGATCCTAAAGAAAGTGCTGGTTGGGCTCAATGTATGGCTGAATAAGACCAATGTGTCCTGAGCTGATGCTGCAGCATTGAGGTTCCTGACTGTTTTTAAATGAACTGCAGAGACGTCAAGTGCAGTTTTAGAATGGTTTATATATCTCCATATTATAGGGCTTAGTCAGTAAACTTATGTACAGGCTTCAGACCCTAATGCCAGTACTGTTTTGTCAGTACTTATAAAATGAACTTAGGATTGATTGTCTTTTCAGTGTTGATTGCTTAAAAGAATACTCAAGTGGTGTTACTACTTAATTATATTGTAATTGAATGAGTGGATTCTGGACAAGAATTTAATCAGAACAGTCTGTCTCTTCAGCAAAATGTTTGTTGGTGGACTCAGCTGGGACACAAGTAAAAAGGATCTGAAGGATTACTTTTCAAAGTTTGGTGAGGTGACTGACTGCACCATCAAAATGGATTCGAACACGGGGAGATCGCGTGGATTTGGCTTTGTCCTCTTTAAAGAGGCAGCTAGTGTGGAAAAGGTATTTGTGATCACTTTGAACTAAATGTTCCTAAACTTGGCAGATTTGTAACAGTGTATTTGTATTTCACAGGTGATTCAGCAGAAAGAACATCGGTTAGATGGGCGTCAAATCGATCCTAAGAAGGCAATGGCAATGAAAAAGGATCCAGTCAAGAAAATATTTGTTGGTGGCCTTAATCCAGAGACGACAGAAGAAAAGATTAAGGAGTATTTTGGGGGTTTTGGCGAGGCAAGTACCTTTTTTAAAGAGATTTGTTTTTGTTATTAAACTGTGTACTAATTAATATTTATTTCCAGATTGAATCTATTGAGCTCCCCACTGATCCAAAAACAAGCAAACGGAGGGGCTTTGTTTTCATTACCTACAAAGATGAGGCTCCTGTCAAAAAGATACTGGAAAAGAAATATCATACTGTTAGTGGAGGCAAGGTAATGTATCAGATCCAGTGTTGATACCTTTTTGGGAATGGTGTTGAATAATTGTGATTAAGTGGTGTAGAACAGAGGATAATACATGCTTAATATACAAACATTTCATGCCATGAGTAAGTTAAAGCAAATGCATCCTCTTTAGCACAATCCTCAAAACAAACCTGATTAAATGGTTTGTTACCAATGTTAAACACAACTGTGACCTTTTTAACAAGACCAAATAAGTTTAATTTATATAGTGCCTTTCTCAAACCCAAGGACGCTTTACAACAAGTATAACAAAATAAACACGATATGCACAAAATAAGATGCACACAGTTCAAGATAAGCAGACACCTTAAACAGAGGAGGTAAATACAAAAGACCAGACAATTATAACCAGGTGCCTAATTGGTTATACTGCCCTCACCCACTGACACCACCTGGCTGGCGAACGGTCCCCAAACTTTCATTTTTGTGCTGTTTCTTTTACAATAAAACATGTTTTATTATAATGCTTAAACCGTTCAGCCACGAGAAATGCTTTTTATACAGTAGAAAACATAGTATATACAGTCTAAAACAAATGATCTGAACAAATAATGTACAGTTTTTCAGCATCTGTGGATGCCATTAAGCAGCCAAGCTGTTTCTGATATGGCAATACTCGTAAACAAAAAACAAATGAGCATCCTCTTTAGCAAATGTGCTTGGTAGGGACAGTACTTGTGTAACTGACTGACTCTTATGTCTATTTCAGTGTGAGATTAAAGTTGCCCAACCCAAGGAGGTGTACCAGCAGCAACAGTATGGTGCTCGTGGTGGCTTTGGGGGACGTGGTCGGGGGCGTGGTGGTAAGATGTGGCCCATTTTATTTGCTGCACACCACACTTGTTACATATGACGACTTGATGACGGTCAGTCTGCAAATCGGCCCATTAATGCTTGTCTGCCATGCTGATCGACAAATCATGCCCAGAAATTTAAATGAGCTTTTATACTGCAACCGTAAAACAAATGAATGAATAAATACGGTTGTGTGGAGACCATCTGGTTACTGCCACTGACCTTTAGAAGTCAGTGTTTTTGATACTTGTACTTTTAAATAGCTAGATGTTTGTCCCAGTTTAAATGGGTTGAGTACTTGATGATGGGACAGTATAGAAAATGCAAAAATAGCAAGCAAGGTTTTTGCTTGACTGAGTTTTTCATTGCAGACAAATGTTTTGGTAATTTTAGTCTTTTATTTTGTTTAACATCCATCCCTGCATTTAAGGTGTTCATATTTAAAAAGCTTAGATGGGGTTGTTTAAGGATACCAGTGAGGCTTAAGAAAAGTTATGTAAACGGGTGATTTGTGATAGGATGCATAAATGGCCTATAATGTACATCAGTAGTGAAATGTGCTTAGTGACATGCAAGCAGCCAATCATTTAAACAGTTCAAGTTGGGTTGCACCACCAATGTGATGATGACAAAAACAGCCTTGTTGTGACAGTAGAAGCATGCTGAGACAGACACTTTAAGGACTTTTCCACAGCGTGGTCAAACTTTTCAAAATGATTTTCTGCATTGAAAAAAATAAACACTTGTCAAACATTTGTCTGCAATTTAAAAAGTCAGACAGCTGCTCTGTTCAGCTAGGCCACAAATGCTTTTGGAAGACTTTCCTTTTGTGTTTTGGTTTTGTTTTTACATGGAATCTGTAAAAAGCAGTTGGCAGTCTTGCTTCACCCTTACTGGTGTAGATTGTATCAAGGGAAGATTGTTACTGTAAATTTGTTAGCGTCGTTATCAGTGTGCCTTTTAAGGTTAAGTTCAAGATGGGGTGGTTGGTGTTTACATCCTTTACAGCCTTTTTCTCTGGCTATTTATTAAGTGGGTAATTACAAATTGGCAATGATTACTGGTATTAACAACTATTATACATTTTAGCCACATTTCCCATCCATAGTAGAAAGTGTAAAGTCGTTAACTGTTCCCCAAAGACTGCAGGGCATTTGCATTTCTCCCTATATTGAATATAATAAAACGACTGCTGGTATTTGGAGATTTTTTTTTGGAAATGAAGGGTGCAAGCATAAACATTATTCATCTATACGCGTTATAGCCACATGGAAAAGGAATTTTTACAAGCTCTACAGTAGTGTTGCTCACAAGACCTAGGACTTGCACTATATTATCTTGACCACATGCATCTGAAATGAACATCACACAGTGAATTCCAGTAAAATGATTTAGTATTTCAGATCTATTTTGGACTACAGACAATCCACAGTTAAGTCCTAATGCGAGGTTCATACTATGAGGTTCATACTATGAGGTTCATACTATGAGGTTCATACTATGAGGTTCATACTATGAGGTTCAGTGACCAACATTAATGCAGGAAAGTAAATATTCTGCTTTAAAGATGGTCTTCAGGGACGTCCATGAATTTTTTGACAAGTATTAAACCATGTGCTGTGCACATTAGTGCTCGCTATGGAAGAGGGTACTTGACTGGCCTGCCTGCTGTTTTGGTCTGTCCTCAATGGGGAATGTGTAGAATTTTTTTTTTTAAATGGAAGACCTTGAGCCCTAACGTCTCTATTGTTGCA
The DNA here is from genome assembly GCA_033117975.1 of Parotocinclus spilosoma. Lineage (NCBI taxonomy): Eukaryota > Metazoa > Chordata > Actinopteri > Siluriformes > Loricariidae > Parotocinclus > Parotocinclus spilosoma. Next base: position 2,866,529 of record JAVSBV010000055.1, read on the forward strand.
CACCCTAGTATGTGTTTGCAGGAAAAATGGGGCGAAAATACCCAGAAGACTTGCTGAAATATCTTTTGAGAAGACTGTGATTAAATGCTGTAACATCAACACTTTGTGGGAAATTTTAAAGGCTTGGTAGAATGCAAATGCAGGACTGGCTGTGTATTATTAACAATTGAAATTAAGTGGACACAAACTTGTCACTACACTCTGCAGTAAATCAGTAAACTGCTGTTTTACTTGTTTTCCAAGTTTCAACAGCTTCTGATTTGGGGTTCTAAAAATGTCATCCATATAATGGAACCAATATTTCAGACTAAGTGTGCCATTTAAATGTGGTGTTGGCATGTATCAATTGAAATTTAAATTCATGGTTGTTGGCTGATGCCAAAGATGCATGTGCATGTTTTCCATTGATAATCCTTTTCAGTCATGGAGTCCTGTATGTGTTTATGAAACTCATCCAGTGTGGGTCCTTTTCTTTACCAGGCCAACAGAACTGGACCCAAGGTTTCAACAACTACTGGAACCAAGGCTATGGCAGTCAGGGCTATGGCTATGGTGGCCAGCAAGGCTATGGCAACTACGGGGGTTATGGCAACTATGACTATTCTTCTGGCTACTATGGATATGGTGGCGGCTATGATTACAGTAAGTTCCCAGGCTACCTGCATCTGCTTGCCTGATTACATTGGTTCACTTGTCTTTGCACAGAAGTGCTCAGCCTCTTTCTCTCATCTTTCAGACCAGGGTAATGCGAGCTATGGGAAAACTCCAAGACGTGGAGGCCACCAGAGTAGCTACAAGCCATACTGATCACATGTAGTGCAGGTATGCATTTTAGAATTACTTTTTATTACAAACTGTAGCCATTGCTTATGGTTAAAATTATATCCCCACAATTCTATTTATTGGACGGAAGTATCTTACTTTTGGCTTCCAGGGGAGTAGAAAAGATGCATTTGAACTACACTACTTGATCAATAAGGGTTGAGGTGGTGGACCACTCTGTTTGCATGTATTGAATGCTAATTGAAATGCTCCCACAATTTACAATAGGGTATTCTGCTTTGCTTACACTTGGTGCTTTTCTTTAATCTTTTACTACTTGCTGTTTGGTGCATGTGCTATTCCCTCTTCCATCATGCCCTGTTTTGCACCCTTATTATTGTCCCCCCTTTTTTCAGGCCCTAAGTACTTTCAGTCCAAGAACCCATAACGACAGCAGCAGGAGGTCATACAAGTTGGGACATGCTCCTTTTGTAGTATGATGGGACTCGTGCTCCATTTGTACAGGACAACAGATGAATGGGGAATGTCTCTTCCACATTTTTATTTTTATTTTATTTTCCTTGTCCACATTTCCAACTGTGGAAGTGTAATTTTTTACTGTACTTTTTGGTACCTTTTTTGAATCTATTGTATTGTATGGTTGTATTTTACATGTCAACTGGATTTTCAACATGAGAATCATGAGCTGCCAGAGCTTTTGAAATAAAACATTTGAGTAATTTTGCCTGCGTTTCAAGGTTTTACTAGTTTGCTTCTAGTTGCATGTCTGAAACAGCATCAAGTAGAGGGATTAAAGGGAGTGGTTTGTATAAAGTTGCCTACATGTCGTCATTTAAGTTTTTGTTTTTATTTCAGTATGTGGCAGGTTTTGTTTGTTTTTTTTTTTGCAATGGTTTAGTTTGCTTTAGATCTGCAGTGGTTGTTCTGCTGTGCTATTCAGTGTAGTGTAATGGCTAAGCTGTTAGAAATAAACCTTTGTTTTCTATTAATATAGACTTTGTCCTGTACTTGTAATTTATTTGTTGTGCATAATTAGGATTGCTAAGAGTTTAAATGACCTGCTTGTTGCCAGTTGATGATGCATGTTAGCACAATGTAATGCAAACTAAGTTGTGCTAATCAGACTAGCCTAGGTGTTGCATTACTTTTTAAAGCTAGTATGATAACAGCTGACAATGGTTATGGTAGTTACATTAGTTTTAATTGTAGGTAGATGGTATAAATAATGTTTTGGCACTAATTTCAAGACTTGCAAAAGCACTAGTTTTAAAATAAATATTCCACACGTAATTTGATCAGAAGGTACAAATGAGGGGGGGGGGGGTTCTAACCACCTTGTGTCAAATGATGGGAGTATGAACTGTAACAAGATTTTATTTCGGTTTTGGAAGTTTTGCTGTGACCATGAAATCATTAGCCTTTTGTTGTAAATCTGGTTTACTCAAGTTAAGGAATCACTGTGAGGAGATAAAAATCTTGGCTATAAAAAGTTCCCTCAGTGGTAGATGAAGAATAATCTATGACTGAATTGATTCAGACATAGAGTTTAACTTTGCTGTACTGCTTACAAAAAAACTACAGCGTGCTTCAAAATGAAATTTCCCCTAGTTTTTGTGAGCAGTGACTTTTGATGGGCTCTAGTTGTCATGATACAGGGGTGCATAGATATTTCTCACAGCCTTCGATATGAAGATTGCATCTCTGAATGAGCAACCAATGCTAAATGATAGTCATAATTAAATTTTAATCACACCTATATTCAGGGGTTGGACAATGAAACTGAAACACCTGTCATTTTAGTGTGGGAGGTTTCATGGCTAAATTGGACCAGCCTGGTAACCAATCTTCATTAATTGCACCTGGAAGAGCAGAGTGTGAAGATTCAATTAGCAGGATAAGAACACAGTTTTGTAGAACATTTTGCAATGCACACAATATTATGGGTGACATACCAGAGTTCAAAAGAGGACAAGTTGTTAGTGCACGTCTGTGCTGGCGCATCTGTGACCAAGACAGCAAGTCTTTGTGATGTAAGAGCCGCCACGGTATCCAGGGTAATGTCAGCATACCACCAAGAACGACGGACCACATCCAACAGGGATAACTGGACACAAGAGGAAGCTGTTTGAAAGGGATGTTCGGGTGCTAAACCGGATTGTATCCAAAAAACATGAAACCACGGCTGCCCAAATCATGGCAGAATTAAATGTGTACTTCAACTCTCCTGTTTCCACCAGAACTGGCCACAGGGTGAATTTACACGGCCGGGCTGCTATAGCCAAACCTGTGTCTAAAACCAGGTGTTTCAGTTTCATTGTCCAACCCCTGTAAGTCTTTCCCTTTATCAGCCACCCAGCCAGCATTTTTATCGTTCAGCTACTCAGTGACGCCTCGGATTAGTATTAATAAAGCAGAAAATTTCTGCTATATCTGTGTTGACTTTTGAGTCACAAAGGTAAGTTGCATAAACCATGACCAACATCAATGTTTCCTCTATGGTGATTTAAAGACGGTTGCCCTCGTGTTTGGTCTCCAGGATAGATACACAATGTTTTGCTGTTTCCTATGAAAATGGGACAGTCGTGCAAGAGAAGAACACTACAAGAAAATAGACTGGCCACTCAGACTTTCACTACAGCCGGGGACAAAAAATGTTATTTAATGAGTATAAAGTTGCATCTTACATACAACTTTGTAAAGGCAATAGACAAAAATGTAGAAGCTTTCTAGTAAGTTGAGTGTGTGCTTCTACCGTTTCACTGTTTGCTGCGTGGCAAGGAAAAGGCTGCATGGGCAACGTTCTAGTTAATGGTAATAAATATTCTTGGAAACACCATGGCAGACAGAGATGGTAGAAAATCTCGTTCAGGAATATAAAGAGCTTGGCTGTAATGTCCTTAAAAATTCATTTCTTGCACTTTCATCTAGACTTCTTTGCACCAGACTTCAGTCAGTGGTGAGCATGGTGAACAGGAAAATGTGACTATGGATAAAGAATATTTAATTTAATAATCCAAGTTTTGGTGTTTATTTGTTTGTTTGTTACAATGCTGAACTTTTTTTTTATTATAGAAATAGCCAAAGCCAGGACCACAGTTATCTTTTTCCCAGCAGTCTTTTTAGGGTAGTGGTTAGCACACACTTATGAAGTGGAAGGTCTCAGGTGTGATCCCAATCCATAATAAGCTTTTTAAGTTTGTAACAATGCTGTCAAATAACAAACTATTGTATGGAAATTAAAGACAAATTAGTTTTCCTTGTTATATTTCAATTAAGCACATCAAAGTCATTAAGAAATGAAAATCAATTTTATTTTGGAAATTTCTAAACCAGTGTTTTTGTGTAGCACGCCTCTCATACCAAATAATTCACCATAAATCGTGTTTTAGCTGTACACCACATATTTAAAACTGTGCTGGTATGTGAACTGTAGTTGTAAATATTAGTTGGGACATAAACCTATAAAAAATCAAATAACCTCAAAGTATACATTAGTTATGACACTTTTTTTCAAGCTGCTGCAGTTTAACCCTTAAAGAGATGTTTGAAAGCGTCCTTAAGCATGCTGTAATTCAGAAAAAAAGTCTTTTTTTTGTTGTTAAATCAATGTGTTTCTTTAAACAAAATGTATGTCATAGATCATATTTATAATTCTAGGTAATCGAAAGTGTAAAACATCCGAAATTGCCATGTCTGACAGGGTCAGTTAAACGTGTGTTACAGAATGCATGCTTTTTGAAAGCTAACATTGCGTTTAAAATAGAGCAGTTGTGGTTTACGCAGTGTTGAAACTCGCTGGAATGCAGACAGGACGATTATTAAGATTTAAATTCGATTCCGCAAACAAATAAAGAATGTTTCCGCCCGGTTTCGAACCGAGGACCTTTCGCGTGTTAGGCGAACG
>JAVSBV010000055.1:2871315-2884608 GCA_033117975.1 Parotocinclus spilosoma
ACATATTTTTCCCTTAAAATGATACATTCTCTCAGTTTAAACTTTCGATCTGTGATTTGTGTTCTATTCTGAATAAAATATTAGATGTTGTCTCCTCCACATCATTGCATTCAGTTTTTATTCAAAATTTTTTTAGTGTCCCAACTTTTTTGGAATCCGGTTTGTATTTTTGTGCTTACATACTGACATTCATAAAGACACTCACGTAACACATTCTTCAATGTCCACTGAAAAGTCCAGCTTGCTGTGGAAAGTCGTAAATCTCATTGGTCATATTTCTTGTTCAGTTGTTAATCACATTATCAAACCCTTGAAACTATAATCAAAAGGGTCATGCAACAATGTAGAAAGGAATCACAATATTGAGCAGTTATGATTGGCTAGTAGCACTCTAAGTCAGGTGTGCATCCTTTAGCAACCAACCAAGTAGCATTTTGAATAGGATGTTATTGATTTTTACTTTATTCATGATATAAATCTTTATCTGATATTTTAAATAAACCTGTTTGTTACCAGCTTGTCACTGCTAGAGTGGCCTTTGTTATTCTGAATTATTCTGTCACGTTGTATTCCTGCCTACTATTTAGTGCTGGGGATATGCCCCTGACCCACTATGGTTCACACTAGGTATGAGATTTGTATTCTCTTGTTTTATTAATTTACCACACAAGTAAATTGAATTTGTGCATCTTACAAGTGCAGTGTTATTTGGTTTGGGTTTAATATGTGGTACTGTTCACTTCTAACTTGTTTAAATTTGTTATAATTAAAAGGCAAGCACTGGTCAAACCTTACAAAGCAGCCTAACCTGTCAAGTCTGATATTCATGCTCCAAGGTTTTTATCTGGTATCATGCCCACAATAAGCCAAAAAAAACTTGTGATTTGATGTGAGTAATAAAGCACAAGAAGCATGTAAAAATGTATTTTTATTTAAAAAACAAAATTGCAAAGGACCTTCACCCTTGAGTGTGATTTTGAACTAGCTGAAGTACAGTGGTCCTTGAAAGTGTATGAAACCTTTAGAATTTCCTATATTTCTGAATAAATATGACATTAGATCATCATATTTTCAAATCCATAAAACACAAAGAGAACTCAATAAAAAAATGAGAATTATTATACTTGGTAATTTATATAATATCATTCTCATTCTAGAAGGTTGCTCTTAAGGGTACCTAAGATTATTTCAGAGCTGGGTAAAACAACTCTCTTACCTTGGTCATGGGATAACTTTACTTAAACTAACATTACTTACTCATTTTGTCTCATTACGTGAATTAAAAGTTTTGATTAAAAAACCCCAACATATAACTATACAGTGCAATTGTTACTCCTAAACTGGATTCTGTGTTTTTTAGATGTTTTTTGTTTTATGTTAAATTTTACAACTGGACATTGTGTGTTGTCATTTGTAACCTTTTGTACATTTGTAACATTTTTGAGCCTTTTTCTGTGCTCCTCAAAGATCTTTGTTCTTTAAAGTAAACAGGGACATCTGATCATTGTCCCATTTACTGAAAATACCAGACTCTAAAGTACCCTTCCAATTAACTGCTAATCATAGAGGTTGGCATACTTTTGCTACTCACATATATAACAGTGGATCGTTTTTTCAATTAATAATTGACCAAGTATAACATTTAGTTTGATTAGTTTAAGTGTTTTACTTATCTACTTAAAAGATGGGTGTAAAAATCTAATGATGTTTAAGTTTATGTATGCAGACATACAGAAAATTCTAAAAGGTCCATGAACTTTCCCCACTGTAAATTGACATCCACGGTGGTGCTTCACCATAAGGAGGAAGAGATTCTAATACAGCAACAACAACATAACTTTTAGAAAACAAATTGAAACTATTGAATACTCAATTTCACTTGAAACAGTTACCATGATTCTCCGCCCAAAGTCACTTCCTTAAATAAACGTACACATTGAAATGGAAATTAGTCCTAACTGCTGACAGCTTTACATACAGTATAGTATAAGAGCAATATGCATTTCACAGTTTCAAAGACTTAATTTAAAAGTAGACTGAAACACCATATATTACCTTTCTCTCATTTGCTTGGCTGAAAACAAAAGAAATAAAACATCTTAATGGAGTTTTACATATTATACAAAGGGTAAATTAAAACGATCAACCTTCACGGAGATTCATGTTGTGTTCTTCAAATGTCTATCCCCTTGTGATTGTCATATAGTGCAAATATAAAGGACAGAGATCTTGAGAGCCACACTCAACTGGATTCCATTAGAGAGCTTTTCCCTGCAGCTCTCCACAGTTCAAGTCTGAAAATTCTTGGAAATAAATCCAGTGTGGTTTATTGTCTCTGAATTTAATACATTTATTGGCAAGGGATGAGTTAAGTAACAATTCCATTTTTAGGCCTGAGACAGCGACTGACTATTAGAATGTTCTTGTTCAGTTCCTGCTTTTGAAAGGAGGTCAGAAAAATTGATCACAAGAACTCAGCCCAAAATGGCCTACAACCTCTGTCTATTCCTAAAAAGTCTAGTTCTCTTACAAAGAAAGTTAAGTTATGTAAGTGCTTTTTCTAATCCAGAATATGTTGACTGCGTGCGGGAGCTTTTTCGTGTTGGTTGAAGTCTTTGCAGAAGGGTGCTTGCAGCTCTCTGGATTCTATTCCTGTCTTTGTAAGAGAGTGGGGCATGATGGCTGCAATAGCCTGGCTCTGTTACCTCTTGCCCATCTCATTCTGTTTAAGGAACTGGATGTTAGCTCTGCTGTCTGCCAGTTCAGGGTACTGCTCCACTGGCAGCACGTAGTAACCTTCATAGCCAGGGACTTTGCCCATAGCCAGAAGCTGCTGTTTCTCGCTTTCGCTCCATGCTCGGTTTGTGTCTCTGCCCTCTTGTAAGTGTTGCTGCTCTTTTGCCCAAGCTTGAGCCAGTGCCCTCTGCTGGGCTTGTTCCAGCACACGGGCTCGCTCTTTTTCCAGTAGCTCAGTGCCGAGCCCGTATCGCACACTAAACACTAATGCTTGTGTTTGGATCTCTACAGTGACACCACGCCGTGACCGTCCACCAACAGTCACATTGACACCAGTCTCCAATACCCTGTGCCCACTGCTAATGCCCAGGGCCAGCAGGTCGCCATCAGGAAGTCCAAGTTTCACGAAGAAGTGCCAGTCACGACCTCCGATGATGTAGTGTGCCCCTTCCAGGTAGATGGCACCATTCAGCACCTGTGCAATCTTGTGACTGCCCTCACTGGTTGCACTTGACACAGATGCAAGAACGTGTCCCTCTCTAATGGCCAGCATCATGCCTTTACCCACAATTGGCACAGTTGTGCCGAACCAGTAGCCCGGTTTGTCTCGTTTAACACGTCTGTGCTTGTTAAGCAGCCTGCCTTCCAGGGCCATGAAGGCCTGATTGTGTCGCTCCACTGAATGCTGTACTCCAGTAAACGTCTGTTTATGTAAAGAGCACAAATGGTAGAAACTCAGAAACAGAATAAACATTTAACTCAAATGTTCAAAGAAACTCATTTATCTGGCATGTACATTATTTGTATAGGAGAGGTAAAGCAAACATACCTGGGCATTGTCACAATCCTGACTGGCAAGTAATTCATATGGAGGGTCAACAAAATACAAAGGATGCCTAGGAAACCCAGGTATGATGTTGCTAAGCTGGAAACCAAACATGACCAACCAGCTTTTTACATCTACAAAGAGAACACAGAAAAACAGGCCTCTATAAATCACACTTCAAATTAAATGTTCAAATTGCTTTTATTAAATGTGATCATATGTGGTTCAAGATGCATTTGTACATGTTATGTTAATTCATAGTTTTATGTTTCATGCTTGATCATTCGCGTAGAAATAACAGAAATGTAAAAAACTACATATCAAGGTTGTCATTTTAAATGGAGGTTTTCTGGTGTCTGACTTAACTGGATGTAATAAACTTATGTAATAAAGTTATGTTATGATTATGTTATAATCCTGCTACTGACGGAGGGCCATTTGTTCACTCACACATTTAAAGTCAGCTTATTTTATACAAATACTTTTAATTGACCACAATGTGCTGTTTAGTGCAACATTTGGTATTCATTTACAGGTATGCACTGTTAAAGGAGCTGTGCATTAACAACAAAAATTCAGTTATAATTCATTATAATAGGAAATAAAAACCTGTCTTTTAAACAGCCAGTCAACGCTGATGATTCACAAACAGAGGCAGGCATTTAAGAGCAGAATTTGAAAATTCATATGTGCGTATGTGTAACTACCTTACTGCTCATGTGCTTGCTTGCTCACATTTGGACTAGTGACTGTTCTAAATCGATTTATATGTATGACTTTCTGCTGCTAATTTGTAGCAAGTTATAACTGATGTTCGCGAGTGTGTATACACAATTGTTAGTAGTACTGCTTTGCTTATTCCCGGATTACCTATATATTCTCTCTAACCTATACTAATATAAACTATTACAAATTCACTTGTTGAGTCTCTGGCTGTGTATAATATACAACAGTTTATGTTTCCAGTTTTGTTTTCAGCGGTTTTTTTTATGCATTTAAAAGACTATGTGACTATGGTACAGCTGGTCAAATTCAGTTTAGAAATATTTCAAATAATGTATTGCAATTATTTAAATGGTGCATACCTGTATTCATTTTCAACATCCACTAGGGATAGGTGCTAAATCATTACTGTAGTGAGAGTGTTATTCAATGTATTTGGAAACATACTGAAGTTTCTCACCTGTCACATAATTCTTAACATCAATCATATCGCTGAGAGGATTGTTGTTTTTGAACATGTAAAGGTTAAAAGGAGCAGGCTCCCTGCCTATTTTTGCCCAGAGCATGTGATCAGGAGAGGTCCAGCGCCCTGCTAGTACATCGTAGTCCCTTTGAGTGAAGTGCACTAGCTTGGTGAGAGAGTCATAGAGGCCACCGTGAAAGCCGAGTGTGAGCTGGAAGTCTGGGTTGGAGTCGGAATAGATCTCGCCATATGCTGTGTATTGTAGCTGCTTCACCATCTGGCCACTGCTGCTGAAGACAGCGAGCGGAGTCCCAGTGTTGTCAGAGGCAATGTAGTATTCCTCACCTCCGTTCACCTCCATGGCAAAAAGGTGGCCCTGGAGATCATAGTAGAAGGAAGTGATTTCGGCCCGTGAGTGGTTGTAGATGTGAGTCACGCGACTTGGATGGTTGAGGTCAGCGTAGAAGTACTGCTGGTGTTCACCATTGGATGTTCGGCGTGACACACGGCGTCCAAGGCCATCATAACGGTACTGAACACTCCATCCATCTGCAGTGCGGCTGTATGCCCTCTCCAGAAGCCCTTTGGAGTTGTACTCAAAGAAGTCAGAGCCCCTTTGGCTGAGAAAACCGTCCTCGTCCAATCTGTACTGTACATCTCCCAGGCGTGTGATGCGGTCACGCAAGTCATAGCGCAGTGGAAGCAGTCGAGCACTGTTTCCAGGGTTCAGCAAGTGCAGGTTACCATTCAGGTCATAGCTGTAGCGCCACATGGACCAATCATTGACCTTGACACCAACAAGCTGGCCATCCCCATCATACTCATAGCGGTACTGTGTGGTATTGGCATAGGGTCCGATCTTAAGCTCGCGCTTGATCACACGGCCCATGCTGTCATACTGTACAGTCATCCAGTACATAAGTGAGCGAAAAATCTCATACTGAACCTCCTTGATGCGCCCGTGAGCATCAAAGTGCTTGCTGAGCGTCATGACGGCTGTAGTGATGATCTGGTTTATGTCGTAGTAGATTATGCCAAATTTTCCAAAGTGCTCCACCTTGCCAGATATTTCATCATAGCGATAAAGATCCACAGGAAGAGGGGTCTCTCCAATCACTGGCTTTATGCTTGCCACCCGGAAGCTGTTGTCATGGTAGGTGTAGTCAAACCGGGCATTGACCATGCCATCCTCTGAGAAGCGGTACATCTGCTTGTCCACCAGGGGTCCCAGCTTGCGATAGCGAATGGTACAGGAGAAGCCACCACTCTGCAAGTTTACCATCTTCAGCATCCCAGCTGTTTCGTCAAAGCCAAAGGTGACAGCGGTCGAGTCGTATAGCACTTCTGAGAGCTTGGCCTGCTTTCCATATTTGTAGAGGATGCGTCGGCCAGTGCCCAGATAGAAAGTGGCACGGGGACGGCCATCCTCATCAAAATCATGGATGACAGTGGCGTTGCTTTCAGGAGGGTTGTAAGTGTTGCGGATGTAGCCCACAGACACGTGAGTGGACATGGTGTGCCTGGCCATGCTGGGCATGGTGACCGAAGAAAGCCGACCGGAGCTGTCAGACTCAAATACATACTGCTTCTGACTCTGCTGCAACAACAGCACCATGGACTGAGCAGGGAGAGAAAGACAAAAAACAAACACTTTTATTATTAGAAACAAAGTTACTAGGGTAAATACAGCTCTGAAAAAAAATCCAAATGATCATTTTTCTGGTTTTATTATTTGTAGTAAAATGGAACATTTTTTTAATCAGTAATTTACTGATAAATTCCAAATAAAATATTTTTGTAGCAATGACAAGATAACTTGTTTGCCGTACATACAAAACAAAGAAGTTGCAGTGTTTTCAGAGTTTAATTAATAATGCAAATAATAATACAAAGAAAACATTTGTTCATTTGCTAATAAAATAATATCAATGTTTTACCATAGGGAAGTTTTGAAATCAACATTTTAATAACAGCTTTGTGATTGACAGCATGTATCTTGTACTTTTCCTCAATAAATAAGATTTTGTTCAGGTAATCACCTAATCAGTTCCCAAATAAATAGGAAATGGTGTGTGTGTGTTTGTGCATTTGGTTTATTTATTTATTAATCAATTATTCTTTGGATGGTGGGAGGAAATTGGAATACCGCGACTAACCCCACCTCCACTCCACCTGGAACCCAGGACCTTCTTACAATGAGGCATGTCTGTGTTGCAATTTATGAGACAGTGGAATAGAATTACTGCCATGCATTTAGATATGATGATTTTAAGAAACTGTGGAGTGGCCTTTTATTTTCTTTTTTTTTTGCAGAGCTATTTTGTGGAAGTACAGTGTAAACAAATACCATTATGTCCCAATCAATTTTATAGATCCTGCAGCACCACAAAACATATTTTATTGACAGGGGACAGAGTGTGAGAAGAATGTCAAGCATTACATACAAGTGGTTTGCCTTAAAATGTCTTATTTTCTTTAAGAATTATTTAGTTTCCACTGAAAATTAGGTCAAAATAGCCCGATTTCAGCTCACCTTTTCCATATAGCTGAAGTTCCACATTTTTCCATCCACAAAGGTTCGTGACAGGATACGGCCAAAGGTGTCAAATTCACTCTTCTCACTCATGCTGCCCCTCTGCAAACCCACTAGGCGGCCCGTGGCAGAGTAGGACACATTGACCAGTGCCAGGCTGCTGCTGGGTAGCCAGGTGGCAGGTCGGCCCTGAGCATCATAGATGATGCGCAGTGTGAACTTACGATGGTCATCGTACACCTTCTCGGTTCTTGTGTTGCGGTCGTAATCAATGGAGAGCAGGTTCCTGCCATGGGCCTAGACAATTGTAATGTAAAAGATTACATTTTAGTATAATATAAAAAAATATACAGAAAAGAAAGTGGCTCACAGACACTACAGACACAATAGCTTTTTTCAGTTGGCACAAATTAGATGGATTTTTGGACATGCTCTGAACAGCTTGTTCTACCTCGTCCCAGAGATGCTCTATAGGAATAAGACCTGACAACTGTGAAGGCCAGAGAATAAAAGAAAATTTGCTATTATGTTCCTGGAAGAAATCCATGACTTGTACGACCCTTGTGGCATGGTGCATTTTACTGATGGAAGTGACCTTCGGCCATAGTTTAAACACCTGCCAGGAAGGGCAGTACTTGGTCAGATGATTAGGTAAGCTCTATTGTAGATCATCAGCCCAGAGGTTTCAGAGGACCCAGGGTGTGCCAAGAAATAATTTGCCCCACAATTACTCCAGTTCCACCAGACTGAACTGGTGGTATCTGACTGGGTTCATTGATTCATGTTGCTTGTGCCAAATTTTGATCCTCCATCAGCATAGTGTAACTAATATCCAGATTGTTCTGATCATGCCATGTTTTTCCAAGGCTCAATTACGCAATTTTCCACTCTTTTGCCCAGCTGAGTCTCGACTTTCCCTTAGTCAGATTAGGCACTTGAACTGGTCATCTGCTTTTATAGCTTACCCATGCTAAGCAACAACATGGACATTAAACATTAGCTGATGTTAGCTGGTGCACCAGTATTATATTGGGTTGTAATTTGCTTGACAGAATAATTCCTGACCTGTCCCGTTTCATCTGTGAGTTTTTGAAATACTCCCCCCAACTAATCTAGGATTGTTGACCAAGCCATGTTTGAAGCCTCTGACCTCACTTGATTTCTCTATTCTAATGTGGATTCATACTGAAACTGATCTTCAAAAAACTTGTTCACTTGATATGTTGCTGCACTCCAGGGCCATATGTCTAATTTCCATACAGGGAATTTCTAAACATGAAAGGGTGTCTGTAATAAAGTGTATTTAATAAAAGACAATACTTACTCGTAGCTTCCTTCCATAAACAGTGACTTTGCCCTTGGTTATCTCTTTCCTCATTCTCCATTCGATTGAGTTGAGGCCACTATCCGTGGGCAGAGAAATGTTGCGCCTCCCAATAGTGGGAGTGACGGAGCCTGCCAGGATGTGTGGCTCAGTGTGGAAACTGAGGCCCATGCCATTAGCATAAGAAACCCTCAAGGTGCCATTGTAGTACATCTGATAACTGTTCCGCACTTGGTCTGTTAAAGAGCAACAGGAACATAGGGAAAAGAAAACAACAACAACAACAATGTTACTTTATTTTCTGTGATCTGATTGCAAAGATCTTTGCCCGGATTAGTGTATGTAAGAAATAGTGCTAATGTGATAACTGGGAATAAAAAGCTGCACAATTGTCTTCAGATCCATTTACATACTGAAATTTCATCAGGGGCCACTCTGCACAGACGTGCACCTGCAAAACGCAATTATTTACACATTCAAAAGCCATCAGAAACTTGTACAAGGCTAACGAGAACCAGTTATCCGTTTACAGCTTTTAAACTTATTTATCTAGAGTAAACAGCAAAAGCTCGCATGAAGTCTCTAAGGATCTGTGCACTCAGTACTACAGGTATTTATGTAAATGATCCTTGGTTTGTTTAGGAAAAAATAAAGTGCTTGTGCAAATTGCTTAACTACACAAATGCACATGTATCTGTTGATTCACTGTTAATTTTTTTTTCAAGTTTTGCGTTAAAAGGTTAAGTTTGCAGGGATACATAAGTATCCTTGTAATACATGTGCATCCTGTAATAATAGGTTTCTAAGCAATTTGAATCAGGATCCACATAGATTTGGACAAATAATCTACATTCACTAATCACTTAATTGGGTGCACCTCCGTATTTCTACACTCACTGTCCATTTTATCAGCTCCGCTTACCATATTGATGCACCTTGTAGTTCAACAATTTTAGACTGTAGTACATTGAATGTATCTGCATGGTTGATTAGTCTCATTTGCTCTGTTCTCTAATGCTTAGGACCCCCACAAATCAGGTACTTTAAGGGTGGTATATCATTCTCAGCACTGACATGATACTGATGTGCTGGAGTGTTTGTGTGGGTATAAATGAATCAGACACAACAGTGCTGCTGGAGTTTGTAAACACAGTGTTCGCTCACTGTGCGCTCTATTATACACAGCTACCATTTTGCTCTACCTTGTAGATGTAAAGTCAGGGACAGTAGCTTATCTGTTGTTGCACAGTTTGGATTAATCCATCCTCAGAGGGTGCTGCCTAAAGGACACTCAGGACACTGGTTTCTGGACATTTTTGGTTGGAGGAGTATTTTCAGTCCAGCAGTGAAAATAAGGTGGTAATTTAGATGTAACATAAGCAGGCATCAATCGCATTATTTATAAACAATAAATACAGCAGTAGATTTCCACCATGCAAAGACATCAAGTGTGAAAACAAGACAAAGTGCAGTCAACATTTAAACAAGCATTAGCACTCAACCATATGTATTTGTGGAGGTTCAGTGCTGACACCTTGGGAAATGGTGGCAATGGACAGGCATTTTAGCTCTTAGAAACTTGAAAAATTCACAGAATAAATACTTAGTTTGTCAGATTATGCTGTGTTAAGCCGGCATTTAAAAAACACAAGCAGAATGAAAAATGAACAAGTATGAACAATGAACATTACAAAAACAACAACAACAAAAATAAATCAATCAATCAAAAAAAAAAAAAAGAAAACCAGTAAAGATATAGGGATAAGACATACCGTTAACATTTTGCACTGGAGTCCATAAAGCATTGAAAATGCTTCCACATAACTAAAATGACTACAAAGACCTTTACATATGCATATAGTTGGGTATATATATGGTTTGGGTAGAACATTTCATTCTCTGCCTGTTCATACTAAAAAGCCCTCCACTCTTCACTCATAGAGAAAGCATTCTGTTTTTGTCCATAGACAACGTCAATCAATTAGTGTCTGACAGCAGTAAACGAGTCCTTAAATGCAAATATTTAGCTTAGACGGAACTTTCATTTTCATTATTTAGTAGTAATGTTAGTACTGTTATTAGTCCAGCCATTATCTTCCACTTCATCCACATGGGGTCACAGGCTATCTGGGGCCCAACCTGTAACCCTAGACAGGGCGCCAATCCATCATAAGGCGCACGCACACACTCCACCTCCACTCCACCCTGGGATTGAACCCGGGACTTGCTGTGAGACAGTGGGTGCTACCCACTGAGCCAACATGCCGTCCCTGTTATTAGTCAATAACTAGTAAATAGCACTAATAGTACCTTGAAGAACTGTGTAAGATGCCTCCACAGAAGACAGGTTGGTAATGATAGCAACGTCATCATCTCTGTTGGAGCTCTCCATATCGATGTTGATTGACTGCTCCATCTGACGGTGCAGACTGGTCACCATACCAGTGGGGTACGAGACATTTGTTAAACGACCCTCACTGTCATAGCTGCAAAGACAGGAAAAAATCAGGTCAAACTGGAAAAAAATAAGATTGTTATTTGGTTTATTTAAAGTCACATTTAGTGTCAATGGCCATTTTAGCGACAGACACAATGCTATATCAATACAAATGGTAAAAATAAGTTTGGTCATACAGAGCCACTCAGGTTGGGCCAATTTATCGTAGTCAATGAACCTATGGCATGTCTTTGAACTGTGGGAGGAACACAGAGTACCTGGAGTAAACTCACGCATGGGAGGACATGCAAATTCTGCACAGAAAGAAACCTGTGAAAACTGTGAGGTGATGGTGCTGCTCACCGAACCACCGTTCAACCTGAACAAGTTAAGAGAACACTAAAAGATTTGTTTCTCTGGTTTTACTATTTGTAGGTACTGTATGAGTGTTTTATTTTATAGTATTATATGCTATACATTATACTGCATTACAAATTCCAAATACAAAAATATATTTTTTGTAGCAATGAAGGAGCATTTATACGCCTTGAATGGCAAAAATGTTTTCAGACCTCCATTAATAATATGAATAATAATACAAAGAAAGCAGGTTTATATTCATTTAAACAATACAGCAACAAACACTTTAGTTACTGATGTTCCAAAATCAGTATTTCAATCACTGCTTTAATGTCCTGTACTTTTCAATAAACAACATTGGGGTCAAGTGATCACCTAAGCATTTCCTCATTAAGTTGAATGAGATGTGTCACTTTTTGAATTTAACTGATACGGGAGTGAAATTGTTGCCAAACATGCACACACTGTTTGTTGATCTTGAGAAAATTTGAAAAGGTCTCAACTTATTCCAGAGCTCTTTTAGCGAGGCCAGGAAAGCAGAACAATACTAATGACACTAGGTGGCTCCAAAACCACTCGGAAGCAAGGTTTGGTCCTTAAGTCTGACTTCTACACATGCTTCTTTCTCAGCCCTGAACTTCAGGGCGTCTAAACCATTCACAGTTTGGGTATACAGCAATATATGCTTAAGCTTAAGTTTAAGCAAATAGTTGACTAGTTTTCCTACAAAAACTACAGAGCACTAACTTCTAAAAATTGTCACTGACCAAATATATCTTTCAAAAATAATAAATATAGGCCTATGTGAGCAATTAAGATAAGAAATGGGGGAAAAGTCATCACTGTCCTGTTGGTGCTAATTCACAAAACCCAGGGCATACAGTGGGTACCCTTTCTGCACCCTTATCACAACCCATACCCAAAAACGCACATGCACACACTTAATAATTTCTGCAGTTATTCAATTATTCAAGTGGTCATATATACATATATACTTTTATCTAGAAATCAGCTAAAGAGAGTTGGATTTTAATTCAGTAATCAGACTTCTTAGAGCTTGCATACTCACACTATGATTACCACAGGAATACCATGGTTGCCAGGTCTGTTTGTCTGTAAAGAGTTCTCTTCTTTTGGGTTTATTTTCATAGACTTGGTGCAGCATTTTCTCATGGGATTTTGCAACCCAGGTAATGCAGCACAGGCTATCAATATTTTTGTGGAGACTCTAATACTCCATATGCTTCTAAGAAATTGAAGAACTTAATTATTTAATGGTTAATGCACATTTTCCATCACAGCAATGTTTCCCTATCTTTCTCAGCTTAATTTTCTGAAAACAATCCACCAATTCTACAAGTTCAGCTATTCAACAAATTAGGATCACTCATTTATAAAGGGCAGCCAAAACATTAAATAGCTAAACACCAAACTCACCCATTGGTTGTTAATTAAAGATAAAGTTCATCCTCGGCTCCTTTGCCAGAAAACGGTCTATAATTTTGTAGGTAGGTAGACTTGGCTGACCTTGCTAAATTAATAAAAAAATTCCTTGCAAATTCTCGTTGACTAGACAAATTAGCATGCACAGCAAAGACAATGACATTTACGAATGACAAATACATAGCACCTTCTTAAAGGTCCCCAGAAGGGTTATACATCTATGGGCCAGCCCCCTTAGTGAAAATCATAAATCTGATATCTTGTCAATTTGTTAAGGCCCGACTTTTTTAATTGCTTGTTTCGTGGATGCGCCGACAACCATATTTAAAGAATACAAAAAAAAAGTATTTGTTTCTTGTATTTCGTGGATCCGCCACAGTACCATTGGTTGAAATAATTTTTTTCTTTCTTTTTTTTTTTTTTTTTTTTTTTTTTTTTTTCCCCCCTC
>JAVSBV010000055.1:2884618-2895232 GCA_033117975.1 Parotocinclus spilosoma
CTAATCTAATCTAACACTCCTGCTCAGGCCAGCCTTTTTTATTGCTTATTTTGCGGATACACCGACGATCATATTTGAAAAATTACACAGTTATTATTATTAATTATTACAATTATTATTTTTTTGTATTTCTCGCATCCGCCGCAGCACCAATAGTTGAAATAAAAAAAATTTTTTTTTTTTTTTTTTTTTTTTTTTTTAGCTTTTTCCGCCCTCTGGTGGAGAGCCAACGGTATTGTTCTGTACATTACAGTTTACCCCCCCAGATTCAGTTCATAGATTCAGTAATTTAATTGTGGATTAAACAAATGTTATTTTTTTAAATAAAAAAATCCTTCCTTGTACTGATTTCACATAGTCCTTGAGAAATTGAAAAGTGAAAGTGCTGAAAAATAAAGATTTATTTTAAAAATTTTTTCTCCCTCCTTAGTAGATTCTTAAGTAGGGACATCCGAGGAACAAGCAATTAAAAAAGTCTGGCCTAAGAGACTTACACAATCAAATCCTTCAAAATATTATCAGAAAAGGACACGCTCACAAAGTAGTTCTGATTGGTTAATAGTACTCTGTCAGACATGCGTCCCATAGCAACCAAGAAAACGCAGAATAATGTTTTGAATTTGATGTTATTTTGGATTTTATTTTATTAATGAAATAAATTGTTTACATACTAATATATCCTAGTATACTAGTTTACATAGACCTGTTTTGTGTATGTAGTAAGTGTTTAAGTGACTGGCCGCATAACACTGTCAACAACTATAGCACCACCTGGAAAATTTGATATAGATCACTGGTGTTCAACACCTGAGCAGACTAGTTAAACCACAGGCTACATTTCAAACCACACACCATCATATTAAATATTTAATGTTAAAATCAAGTGTAATCATACACAAACACAAGTACAGCAAAAACTGGGGGAGGGTATACCCAGAGGTGTTTACCTGAACCTGAACAGTCTGTCTGTCTATAAATATTATATAGTACATAGAATAAAAAGTCTTTACAGACTTGTCCTGAACCAATTTTTATCAGGGGTTATATAACACACTCAGAATGTATTATAAAATGTATTACATACTCGTAGAACTTTGTCCACCCAGTTTCATCAGCCTTGGAGGCGAGCAGCTCAGTGTTGGCGATGTAAGTGAGGAGTGCAACCTCCTGGTTGAGGGCAGAAACAGAGCGCAGGTTTCCGGCTGAATCCATGCCCAGTGTCACCACCTGATTCTCAGGAAGCAGAAACAGACGGACTGCTCCTCCTGCCTCTCTTCTGATCTTTAGAGTGTTGTTGGAGTTGTCGGTAACAGAAGCAAGCTCTCCGTCCATGCCATAACTGAAGTTGTATAGCGTGAGACCAGTAACGAGGCTGAGCGTGTTCCTGTGCAGGCCATCTTCACTAAACACATAGAGCTCCTGCTCCAGGGCCGATCCCAGCTCATACTGACCTGCAGAATTCAGGCTTGGACGATTGGCACGTACCATCCGCACCCGGATATTGTTGAGGTCAGCAATATAGAGTGTGCCATCGGGACCTACAGCCAGTGAGGTGGGTGCATTGAGGCCTGAATCGGCAGCATAGCCTTCGTCTCCAGAAAAGCAGTTGCAGTTGACATCATTTTTGCAGTCGCAATCAGATGCAGCACCAGCCAAAAGCGAGATCTCACCATCTGCACTGACCTGCCGCACACGGTTAATTTTCTTCTCGTCGCTCTCGGCGATGTAGAGCAAACCAGAGTGGGAGAGGGCAATAGCTGTGGCGCTCTCCAGCGCTGAGTGGATAGCCAGTCGGCTGAGAGAATAGTCAATGCCAGGTACCTGGCAGTGCATGGGCCTCCCAGCCACAATGATCACCTGCTTGTTCTCAGTAATGCGCAGGACAATGTTGTTTTCCAACACGTACAGTGAATTGTCCATAGGGTTGACAGCCAGGTCAGTGGGCCACTCCAGACGTACCTGCACATACATTTACAGACATAAATATCTGTTCATCAAATTGAGTTTACTTCAGAGAGGGAAAGCAAAGATAATTTGCACTGAAGAATCTGTGTTGGATGTAACCATTTCATACTGTTTTGAAAAGTATTTCATGGCCATCATGGAGACATCTTGCATACTTGATTATATCTGGGATAGCTGGTGTGATTTTTTAAATGGGGTGGCTCCAGGTCTTTTTGCCACCTGTGAAGCTCCAGAACCTCCGCATAACCAAAAGATGAAGTAAAATAAGATTCTCTCTATAAGTTCACCATATATCAAAGGCATTTGGGCTTAATCATGGGGATGCTTATATTTTCAGAATGACTTAATGAATAATATGCCTTTTTTATTCTGGCTGACTCAAAAGTCCAAACTACACTTCACTCCTGTCAGCTCCATTTTGGCTGTCAAGTAGACAGTGGAGACAATATTATACTGTACAGTACATTTCTGTCCCCAAGTTTTGTTCCAAGATGGATGGATGAATATATACTTCTAAATGTATATAATATATAGGATTGTTCCTTGTTCTTCTTTACGCTAAAGATCATTCTTAATAACAATAGCTTAATGACAACACATCGAAGGCATGGATTTTGACCACATTTTTGCCTATTTTCAGATAGGTATACCTGGTCCCACTGGTTTCTGCAGCTTCTGAGCTGATGGCACTGCTGGATATGTTCCAGTTTCGAAGGTTGTAAGCACGATGTTACTTTCATTGGCAGCACTTTTCTTGGCCATTTTGTCTCCATTCCTCAAAATTACTCATTTATTTGTGCTTTAAAAAACAACAACTTGAAAAGCACATCTTAAAGCCACAGTTTGCTTTGAAGTCTTTGCCTGGGACAGACCTTGCTGATACAGTATAATAACCTTGTGTTTGATTTGATTTCTCATTTTATTTATTCACTGCATTTTGTTAATTGACAAAAAATAATTCTTCTATTTTTTTAAAAGCATTCTTAAATGCACATCCATCTCTAAGGTTCACAAAGCATGGTCAATAAAAAAAAAATCATTTTTTTGGCACACTTGGGCCTCCTAATTCCAAATCATCATAGTTTAAACACCACAGTCTACTTGAGTACTGAAGCTAACCACATCCATTCCTTTATGAACACAGTGTACCTGTCTTTGACATGTAATGTCACAGCTCTGATCATCTCAGACTAGTTCTAAAGGGAAAAAAAAGTCCAACCTGGTTCTATCAAGGTGTAGCTAATAAAGTGGCCAGTAATTGTGTGTGTTTATAAGCGCGCGCACGTACACACTCACACACACAGACATACCAGTCATGACATCACCATACTCACTTAAATCACCTTTCTTCCCCATTATGAGGAGAGAGAGCGAAAGAGTGAAAGAGAGAGAGAGAGAGAGAGAGCGAGAGGGAGCAACAGAGATTATGCTAACCTGGCTGACATCCATGCTTGTGTCACAGCTGAGGGGCCGCACTGCAGTCAGGTCATTAGTTTTAATCAGAGTGGATATGATCCCATTCTGATCTACCTTACGGATCATGGTGGCATCCACAAAGTACATGACTCCATTCTTATCCACAGCAATGCCTGCAGGCAACAGACATTAACACAAACAATAGCTGAGACTGGCTAAAATGACCTTCACCATAAAACAGGCCAGTAAACAAATATATCTTTTTTTTATTGCAGAGATGCTTCACCAACACATCTACATATGTTAAACACAGTGTGCCAAGAGATGTCTAAACATGCTAATGAGCTGTCCTCCAGAGACTGGCAAGGCTGAGTTAAGGCAAATCCGTGCAATGAATACTGTCATTAGTATATGTGGTGCACATAATCCTCACTATCAAAGAAAATAATATCTAACTCTACGAATGCAATACTGTAAATCTCAGGCAAGAGATGCTTTACCCCCTTTGATTCTTTTATTAAAAACAGAAAGAAATAATTTGTGGTTGTGAGTAAAATATTGTGGTTATGCTGTTTGTCTGGTTACTCTGTCCTCATGATTTAGTTTATATGAGTCGAGATTTAGCTTTATTATTAAGAACCAGCAGGGCTCCGGCATAATTTCTGGAAACAAATGCCTAATTTTATGTGCTACTACCTGCACCCCAAAATATGATTTCTAGTTGATTAACCATTCTTGACTGTTTAAATATAAGTCTATAGCATCATAACCGAGTTAAACTAACAGTTCTGCATAAATATATTTGGGTAGCACTCAGTTTATGATCTCACAAATAGACTCAATGGCTTAAACCTAACTATTTTATATGCTGAGGATATTTATAATGGCAAGCTTCATCCTACCTAAAGATGACAGTGGCACATTGCACTTAGTATCATGTTACCTGTACATTTTATTTATGTAATAATATATCATTTGAATGACAGATTAAGAAATTCATTCATTTTTCATACCCAACCCTGACCTAACGTGTATTGTATTACATTGGAAACTAGGAGCAGTACAGGGACACTGGTTGAACAGAGAATAATGGTGAACAGCAATTTTAAAATCTTGCCACAGATTCTCAATTGAAATGAGGTCTAGGCTTTGACTTTGACACTCTATTTTTTACTAATCCTGTGTTGCTTTGGCAGGGAAATGGTTGTCCTAAGCATCTTTCCCCATCTCACCTGCAGATCTCTCCAGCTCATTCAGAACAACCTTCAGCCTCTTGGCTGCTTCTTTGATTATTGCCCTTTTTAATCAGTCAATGGCTATTGATGGACGGCCTTGTCTAAGCAAAGTTGAGGTTGTCATATATTCGTTACATTTCTTAATAATGGATTTAATGCTTCTCTGTGGACCCTTGAATGTTTTGGATAGCTTTTTATAGCTTTTTATAACTACAGCCTGATCGATAGTTTGCAATAATTTTGTCCTGGTTTTGATAGCCCTGCAACTTTGTCAAACTCATGTGCTTTTCAGAACAAGGTATATGGATACTGAGTTCTTAGGACAATAAAATGTGGAGTGTATGCAATAATTTAGGGGCTTTCAGATGGCAATTTCCTACACCAGTACTACTGTGTATGTAAAGTTTTAAATATAATGAAAGTGAATGCTTTGAATCACATTAAAAAAAATTGTGTCAGTTATTTTATAAACTATACCCATTTTCCTCACACTTGAATACTATTGACTATTTTATGTAGATGTATGACATTTAATTACGGTTAAATTAATTTCGAATTCCAGGATGCAACAATACAATATGTGGAAATGTTTAAGGGGTGAATACTTATGCAAAGCATTGTTAATGACCCTAAGTATGAATAAGTAAATGATTATGTGGGAGTGTGATGCTCATTTAAGATTATGACCCTTTCACCCTAAACCTAAATATCCCATACAGGGATCTTCCTGTGGTAGACAAAACATATTCATGTCATGGCTAACTTGCTCAGTGGTTCAGATACAATATTATAAATTTTACTAAATTTTACAAGTTGGAAATTTCACAACACTGTATTCGGATACTTTCTGAGTGCCTCACATAATTCACTCACTCTTTCCTTAGACCCTAATAAATATGCTTCTCTGAAATCAATAAAGTTTCCCCTCACTTTTTACTGATACAGAAAGCAGAACTAAGTCTCTCACCTCTGGGGCTCATCAGTGTGGCTTCCACAGCTTTGCCCCCATCCCCGCAGCGGGCCTCGTCAAAAGGCACACACTGCTCCCCTGTGCCAGCCACCACTTGGGCGTTATCCATGAGTGGACGAGCACCGTTCAGTGATCGCACGCGGTAGATCTGTCTAGAGTTTGTGTCTGACAGAAACAAAGCACTGGAGACTGGATCCACTGCCAGGTAATACTTGTGGCTTGGACTGTTGCTATGGAAATAAGGAAAATGAAGATATTTCTCCTAATGATCTCAACCAAGAACACCATCACCTTGGTGAGAATAATGAAATATTATGATCTGGGTAATAATGTTTAGAAATAAGGCAGCTTCAATATCAGACATATAAAAAAAAAGTTTGGGAATAGTTCTGGAAATTACTCAGACATTATGTTTTAAAAAGCTGTAATTGTAATAGAAATATATATATATATATATATAAGTATTATTGTGTGGGGCTTACCTGTGCCTTAAATCTTTATTTCTTCATGACAAAAGACAGGAGAAAGAAAAAAAATAATTAAAATGTCTAAAAAGTTGATATTATTGTTTTTTTAAACCAACATGGCAGCATATTTGTGACTTACCGTAGCTCCAGGATGGCAGTGGTGTTCAGGGATGGGTACACCCTTCTGACAAAATTAAGGTCGCCCACATACAGATTGCCCTCTCCATCGCATGCCAAGGCCATAGGTGCCAACAGCTTGTTGCCCTCAGCCAAGCCACTGCAGCTGGGGCAGGAGATGCTGCGTCGCCGGCCATTTCCCATGATGCTGCTGATGACTGGGGGTTGCTGCTCAGAGATGAACACATTCTCTCCAGAGCCTTTGTGTAGAATTCCTATAATACAAATATCAAAATAATGGTAGGCATTCATTACATTTTACAATAATTTACGTTTCTTTTCACATACAAATGTCAAGTGGAAATTATGACATTAGCAGCAGCCTTAATGAAAGCATCACATTATGGTAAATTTATAATGAAGGCATATTTTATATAGGAAACAATCTTGGCAATTTCATCCACACCATTTTCTAAACTAAGGCACAAACAGATGCTTGGTAAATGTCATACACATCGATTATGAGAGCAAACAGCAGATGTGTAATAAAGCCTAAAAAAGGTTCTCTTTCATTGTGCTCACTATTGATGTGCCCCACAGTATTGTATTCGGCATGCAGCTTAAAACCAACAGGTGCAGGGACTAGATGCTGAAGAGGTTCCATCAAAAGTACACTATGTAAACAAACCTTTTGGACAGCAAAAATTAGATCCACAGCATGGTTATTAGTGTGGACTTTGCTCCTGACATTTGTTCTTCTGAAAGGGCTTTCCACTCGGTTTTTGAAACTTGACTGTGAACTTGGCTTCTGACATTAGACATCACTCTCTCATCTAAGCTCTGGTGTATGGGGTTGACTTATAGAGTTGAGGTCAAGGTTCTGTGTAAGCCAGCCAAGTTCTCAATCAAACTTGGCAAATCAGTTTTTGTTTAAGGACAGAAAAAAAATCTGTATACATATTTAGTTCTTAGGCCATATTCAATATATTAGGGGCCTTCTGATGATAGTTGCTTGCATCATCACTAGTGTATATGTAATACCTTTACATATTCACAGGTGAATACCTATGCAATAACAATTTTATGTTTTTATTGTGTTCATTACTTTGCAAACTGCAGTATACTGAGTTCCGTAACACTGTAATACTATCACATTTTATGCTGACAAAAATTAGGAAATGTTCCTAAATTAAATTGATTGATCTTTGTGAGCAGTGTATTTTGTGTAGATTCATGACATGACATGTCTTGAAATAGCAGAGCTCAATAATTAGAAAGGGTTTCCACAAATGATATATGATGTATATGATGCCTTATATGATGCATATTGTTATATGATGCATCTTATATATTGTATATTGTTTACATATGGGTACAAGCAAAATGGGATATGTACATCCCTGGCACTTGCTTGCAAAAATCTAGTTGCACATAACGTATCTCTGTGGTAATGTTTCAGTTGGAGGTTTTTAGGTTTATTGTAGTTTTTTTTATTAACAACTTTTGATGTGCAAATCACAATAAGGCTTGATGCATTTGCATTGTGTGTTCTTTAAAAGTTAAAAAAAATATTACACCTCTGCTGCACATACATTTATTTAAACCTTTATTTTGTAATGGTAATATATAGCAAATACAATTCTGTTTTTCTAGTAGTTGCGCAAATACAGAAGTCCATCTGTTTTACATACTTTGTTAGATACTTTTACTCTGTTCTGTACTGGTCATATAGAAGTAAAGTACATCTGTATCAGATAGTAGTAAAGTACAGTGCTTTAACACAAAAGAAAAAAATCTTGGCTTAGGTTTCAATTCACACTACCGCAGATGAGTTTTTCCTTGACAGAATAAGTTGCTCAGACTGGATAGATAAGCAAGGACACAACACAAAGATTTACCACAAGACATGAATATGTGAATGGAAATGAACTGGTGTTTGTCAGTGGAGGTGTGTAAAAGTGTGGCACCACAGGCTTTTATGATGATGCATTTTCCAAGCTTTGACTAATACTTGGTTTGTTCTTTTCTGCATAGGTGTGTGTGCGTCATTGCAGTCATGACTATGTACAGATGGTGACTGCGTGATACATCGTCTGTTAGATTAAATGCCAAGCAGACTTGTTCTTGTTAAGTGCAAATGTTTACATAAGAGTGTGTGAAGTGGTTTCACTGCAATAATTAGATCATTTGGAACAGGTGTGTATGTACATGAAAGGCTCACCATGAAGAACGTTGAGTGTGTGGTGTTTGTCCAGTGACCAGCCGCCCAGGTTAGAAGGAGTGAGCTCATATCCTTGCAGCATTGCTGTCCTCTTCTCCCACAGAATCTGACTGGCACATGTCTCGTACTCATAACCCACAGAGACTGATGAATGTAAGAAAGGGTGACAAAGGGCATAGAGTAAGTGATAGAGAAAGATTAATAGGTTTACATATACACCCAAAAACACATATAGGAGAAACTTACAACTCATACAATCTAAGCAATTGTTGGTTAAAGGTCTTGCTCAAGGACCCAGCAAAGGCATAGGTGGGATTTGAAAGCTGCCTTCCAGGTTTTTAACCTTAACTGCTAAGATACCACAGTCCCATACACATACGCACATGTTTAAACACATTTGGTCCTCACAATGATAGGTAAACATGCCTCACAAGCATGTATGCATGCGCACACACACCACGCAAACCACTTTAAGAGCTTAATTTAATTGAGCTTAATTCTTGTAAGCAGGGACTAGACAACTGCTTGAACTAATTTGAAGAGAGCAGCACAGCTCCATTAGACTGTGTCCACTGAACGGAGGGAAGAGAACCTGTGTTAAATACTTCTTCCTACAGGGAATTGCACCACTACTCAAATTTGTAAACCAGGCAACCAAATTTTTAGCGATTAATGTTTATATATAAAATAATATGCATTTATAGTTCATTAAAACAATACTTGACATTCCATGATGGTGAATGAGCACACTTACCCACAGCCTCTGCTAGACCATACACTCTTTGCTTGTAAGCATCCGTCTTGTCCCAAATATAGGTATAGGCCAGGTTGGGAGAGGCATGGAACCACTTCTGAAACAGATGGCCTTCGATTGCCACCATCAGATGTACCTTGGCCAGGCTTAGAGGCACCTGTGCGAGGGTCATGGTTACCTTGAGGAGCGTGTGATAGCCTGATGTCCTTGAGCTCAGGTAACACAGGTTCAGACTGGTGCCTGGCATCTCCACTTGTTCATGAACAACCTGAGGACAGAGAGAAAGGGAGAATGAGAGAGTGCTTTTTGTAAATGATAATTAGAGAGTAAATGATAATGAACTGCCAGTCTCCTAAACACAGAAGTTTTAAAGATAATCAGGATTTAGTGAACTAGTTCCAATTCATTACACATTAAATATAGTGGAGAAATATAACATTAATCAACATTATACTTCGTGCATCTTTGCAGAGCAGCAAAAATTATTTCTTGTTTTACATAAAGACAGAGCAAGTGACAGCAAAGTCGCTGCAGAGCACTTCTTCTTTCACACCATAGTGAGTTAAAGAACACAAACAAGACGACAGCTGAAGGAACACCAAATGCCAAATCTATAAATACTAACTAATAATGGATGATACCTCCCAGAGGTAGGCACCCTTCATGCTATACAAATATTCTTCTTTCTACTACCTTTTATACACTGTTAACATAAGAAATAAGTGAATTATTGGTCTAATGGAATAGTGTGGAATATATTGAAACTTCAAATGTGGGTGTGGTGTATTCTGCAGTTTAAAAGGTAATGCTTATTAGTAACACTAATAATTTTCAATAGACATTGTATATAGTCATGCATTTCAACCTCACCCACTGCTAATGTAAATTCTTGAGATTATTCTATTCTATCATTTAGATAGAGTAAGCACTATTCCAACTCTTGCTTATCTTACCGTAGAGTTGCATTGATTCGCTCAGTCCCTCCGTATACCTCTCTATGGTCACTTTATTGTTTTATATAATACAATTACATTTACATTTAGGGCATTTATCAGACACCCTTATCCAGAGCGACTGGTTACAACTGATACTCACAATTCTAGCAATTCAAGCACGTTGTAGCGCATATTTAGTCAATGACATGTACACACAACAGTATATATTTGATCTTTTTTTTTTTGACATTTTAGGGGAAGCTGAGCTTCCCTTGCAGTCTTAGAGCAATCACCACTGATATGTATATTGCGGCAATTGTGTTATATATATGTATATATATATATATAACACAATTGCCACAATATACATATCAGTGGTGATTGCTCTAAGATTGCAAGGGAAGCTCAGCTTCCCCTAAAATGTAAAAAAAAAAAAGATCAAATATAGAAAAGAAAAGAGACGAGCCATTGGATAAATGCTGGGCTTTGTCCCGCCCATCGGACGCTCAGCGTCTCTGGGGGTCTATGGGGCAG
>JAVSBV010000055.1:2895332-2910221 GCA_033117975.1 Parotocinclus spilosoma
TATTCTATTTAACATATAACATTCTCCTTGTACATAAGCACAAATAATGCACTAGTATGAACTATAACAGAAATGTACGTACACTCACACAGATTACCTATCAGTAAGATTCTGACCTACTTTTTTAAATATATGACGTATTTTACAGGCTTAGTTGTGTTATATTATGCCTTCAAGTAGCTTTATTATTCCATTATTGGTAATGCCGTCTACCCATAATGCCGTCTACCCATTCCTTTTCGGCTTTTGTCAGAAAAAAGTGTCAGGTCCATCATACCATCATATTGCGTGTTACAGCTTTCCCCTAGTCAAAGTTGTAACAATATATTACTGTATTTTCTGAATATTCTGAATTTACATAAATGAAAAATCCAGTGGCATTAGGGATGCTGTGTAGATGGTGTCTTCTCATGCTTTAAGCGATATCTCTGATGCATTTAATTATTGTACTTATTGTTAAATTACAATTTAGATTTACATGATAGTAGCATTACAAGACCATGTGAAAATACCGAAACATTAAAATATGGCCAAAATGTCCCAGATGTCCAAGTGTAAGAGGATAATGTGACCAATAAAGCTTCAACTAAGAGCATTTTGTTGAAATTAATGACTAGTGCCTTACAGCTCCAATCACTTGAATTTAAGTTCCTGGCTGTGGTGTCCCTTTGCCTGAAAATGTTTCTTCGGGGCACTTGAATTTCCTCCCATGTTCCAAAAAATGTGCTTTAAATCAACTGGTACATCTAAAATGTTCCAATGTATGTGTGTGTTTGCACCACCCTCTGTGATGGGCTGACACCCTGCCTGTGAATGATGACTGTTAATAATCCTGTAACACTGTTTTGAATTTGATCTACAGGACAAATAATGGAGACATACACATCTTGTCTTGTTAAAAAAGGATCACAGTGTGTACACAAATGATGTACAGCAGTGTGTGTATGTGTTTATGTGTGCATTTACCGATGGTACAGTGCTCGCCGTTCCAGCCCTGTTCACACAGACACTTGCCGTCTCTACAGGTGCCATGCTTCACACACAGTGGGTTACACAGCCTCTGATCACATCCAGCACCTGTCCAGCCCTCCTCACAGTGGCAAACGCCACCCACACACACACCATGACTCCCACAGTTTGCAGAACACACCTCTGTAACGTAGAGTAACGAAAACGGAACAAACGCACAATATTTAAATATAACTTCGGTATGAGAAATAGGTAGAACTTTAACAGAGGACTTTTCATTGGAGTAGCAGAAGAGGGGACTCCCTACCTAGCTTAAAAAAGAATCATTAAAAAACACAAGCAACAAAATGAGTAGTTCATTACTTGCTGTTTAGAATACGCTGTTGTGTGTGTGTGAACTTAAACTAAACGTTATTTACAGCACCAGCTGAACAATAGAAACATTTGACTTTTTTGGCTAATTGGCTTAAACTAGGCAAATTTAATTACTGAAGTGAATAATTGCTACATTCATCTAAATTAAATAATCAAGTAAGAGTATTTCAAGCATCATTATAATAACAACGTGTAATTTACCCCCACAGACAGAGTGAACATTAGCAGAAGTACTGATGTGTTTCATAATAAACCATGAAAGCATGAACAATAACAAGGAAGCAATATCATGCTTTTATTAAAAGCATAATAAAAATGGGTTTATTTTTTTTCTTTATATATCTGTTTCTTGTTGATATGCAGGTAGATTTTACATCTACCATGCAAAGGTTTTCCAAAGGCTTCCTGTTTTTTATATGTTTGTTCCAGGGTATAACATAATGCTACTGTAATGTGGGCTTAGTAGATTATATGCTTAGAATAGAAATACCATTTCAGATATACCAGAACGGTGGGGTGACCCTGGTCTGTGCTACACATCACACAAACCCTAGCCCGAGGACCACTGAGACTTGGGAGCCTTTGGTGAGGCAGAATACATACACACAGAGAGACAGA
Organism: Parotocinclus spilosoma; assembly: GCA_033117975.1. Lineage (NCBI taxonomy): Eukaryota > Metazoa > Chordata > Actinopteri > Siluriformes > Loricariidae > Parotocinclus > Parotocinclus spilosoma. The sequence continues at coordinate 2,897,295 of JAVSBV010000055.1, forward strand.
TTCAGAGTCAGGTGTCAGACGCCAAACTGCACATCCTGCCCAGGGAGTTTCTAACTTGCAATTTGGGCATGGACAAGGTCTGGAAATCTTGTGTCCATACAAAGGGGAGCATAGAGGGAAGCTCCACCATTACCATAGTGACCCATGGAGAAAGGAAGACATGGAACTTCGAAATGCAACTGAGAACTCGCATTATAAGAGATATAAACGAGGGATCCAAACCACAAAGGTTTACTACTGTTGCGCAGTGCTGCACCACCCTAGCTTGTATTCCAGCCCAGGAGACTTAAGGTTGCACTTCAAAGTTGTGGTCAAGGTCAGTTGACATGCATTAATATTCATTTTTAATGTATATAAATCTGTAAGATCATGCTTGGCCCTACCAGGTATACAACTGACACAAGCCACACATGTATGATTAAGAAAACTGACCAATACTGTATAACTTTAGGGGACTCATTTTGAGTATTATGGTGAGTTTTGATATTAAATTACATTCATAAACTCATTCATTCATTCATTTTCTTTCGCTTAATCCACACAGGGTTGCGGGCCAGCCGGTGCTCACCCAGTAACTCTGGGGGCAAGAAAAGGAACAACCCTAGATGGGCCCCAATCCATTGTAGGGCACACACACACAGTCACGCACACAGTCACACACTAAGGGCCACTTTTTAGAGACACCAATTAAACTAAGCCGCTTGACTTTGGACTGTGGAAGGAAACTGGAGTAAACCCATGCAGACATGGGTAGGACAACAGACCTTCTTGTTGTGAGGCAGCGGTGCTACCCACAGAGCCACCGTGCTGCACTATTCAGAAACTCGTATGCTTATTATAATATTGTTATGTAATTTAAATTTAAATTTAAAAAGTTAAATGTAATTAGCTGTAGAATATGAAAGGGAGCATATGATAACCAAAAACTACCCAGATATATTTAAATGTTTAAAGACAACACTAAATGAATGGAAGTGAACAGAGCTTTTCCTCAAAACTTCAACCTCTCCAAAATCCCCAAAGTGGGCCTCTAGTACCAAATTAGCTGGGTTGCAGTTGCACGAAGGCAAATCTTAGGTCCTACCTGTTGAGCAATCAGGACCCATCCAGTTGGGATGACAGGTGCAAAGACCCGTGTCTGCGCTATATACACCATGGCCATGGCACTGCTCTGGGCATTGAGATCTTGGCACGTCACACAGTGGCCCACCCCAGCCTGGCTTACAAAGACACTGGCCCGATATGCATGTCCCATGACCAGAACATTTAGGGTCCAGACATTCCACTGAAACAAAGAAAGAGAGAATGAGATCAGCAGAAAGATCGACAAATAGAAATGCAAGGAAATCTCAGAGGACATATCTCATATTTGTTAAATACAACAGCTAAGATTATAACATTATTCTTTTGTGTCATTTTCATCTGGTCCATGTAGTTTTTTTATAAATGGATTGTAGACAAATTAAAAATTAAACCAAGTGCATTGATGCTTGCAGCTAAATGCACCTCAGAACTGAAACATGATGGAAATCAGATCACCACCTGTAGCTTTCTTATTGTTACTGGTGGTTATATGGCGTGTTATCCATGTATGTTGACATCACAATCTAAATGTGGTAATATATAACAGATTCAAATTATAACTGATTTAAAATATCTTTAACATAAGTATTGTACATTGGTCACAAAAATTAGGGGATTTTTTTATACCCCAAGTTTTTGTGAGCACTATAGATTCTAATGATGATTTTGTGTTAATACGTATCGGACTATTATAGACAGTGCTGTCTGTCTATAATAATTCTACACTGGCAAATTTCTACAGATAGGACTGTCAAATATATGTTACAATTATCCAGATTCTGAAAATGTTGAAAAAAATGTACTCATTGAAATCATTTAAACCATTAAAATCTGAAACATCGGTGGTGGCACTTGCCCTCTTCCTATTTTAAAAGCCACCAACCACCACTGATGTACACAATACTCATATCACACATTTTCAAAGTGAAAAGACATCAGTGCAACCCCCCCCCCACACACACACACACCCACATATATTAGATGGTAAGTGAACAGTCATTTGTTGTAGTTGATATGCTGGGTGTGGGACAAATGTTCAGTAGTAAAACTATTTTTTATATCCAGACAAACAAGTTGGGGCATCTTATAAACAAGGTTTGAGGAGGGGTGCTACAAGGCAGCATTTGTATCTACTGACAGTGGACACACAAACTGAAAACAGGATGTTGAAACCCAAGGTTAGCTCGTGCAACTAAATGGGAAACTTGGGTATTTGTGTACAATCTTAACGCAACCACCCGTGGTGTTCCTAATGACTGCTACTGTAAAACATTTAGAATGGTACGGTATTCGTTATGCTTCGGCACGTGGTACTCGGGAAAAGACAGTACTAGATAACCCCATATGGGAAGTTTAACATAAGATCAAAAGCTAGAGCTAAATTAATTGTTGATAGGGTCAGATTTCTGTGTGATTGGCTCTCCATTTTTGTTACGCTTTGAACATTTTCCTGGTTTAGTGACATCAGTTCCACTCCATTTAAAATATAATAGCAACAGCAATTACACTAGTAGTATATTATATACTCCCAATCAGGAACTAAAAAAATGTATTAAATACAGGGTGAGTCAAAAGACACAGGACACGTTGCACGCTGTATCATGGACTTCTTGCAAAGGCTGCCAAAACCATTGTTGATGCTTCTTCATTGGTAGCAATCTTTGAGCGACCAGTACGTGACTTGACGTCCACAATCCCGGATTCTCTGTATTTGGCTATGAGAGATGCAACAGTGCTGTATAAAACTGGTCGTCTTTCTGGTTGTCGGGTCAGAATCGTCATTTCCAAAAGTTTCTTGTGACAAACAACAAAAGTTTTGAACTATCTGTGTTGATAACTTTTGAACCACAAGGGTTATTGAAATTATGATAATGGTAATCAATTTCTGAGACAATTCTATCTAGTCTTCTGTGATATGCTACATTGAATTTGCATTTAGATCAGCTCCATATTGTTATATTCAGGTTCTGCCCTCGGAAAGTAGTGTGCAGCATGTTTGCGGAAAAATGAGCAGATTTAAATATTTGCATGGATGAAAAACAACAGACACTCTGCTTGCATTTTGTTAGCTTCAATATTTTTACTATTATAAAATTTCAGTAAAGGTCAAAATTTAACAAGGAACTAAATTATATTTTAAATTTTACAAACATTTTACATACAAGTGATTTTTATATAATTAAATAAGTCAAAATAGTTCACTATTAAATTATACATTGCAATTAGAATTTAATTCCTGCAATAAGATATTTTATTAACGCCCGGTTCATAATTATACTGTTATAAAGGGGTTTCATGCCCATGTAGTTATGGTTCAGCATAATGGTTTTCTGTCCCTCTCACTTTTCATTTGGATGCTATGTCCGTCTCCTTTCCCATAAAGAAGTGACATCGCAGTGCAGTAGCTAAGAGAGTCAGTTTCAGGCCAATTCTTTAAAAGCCTGATCAATAAGGTCAATCTTCATACTGCTTATGATGCATGAACCTTCTTGGTTGCTGGTGCAGCCATTAATGCTGAGTAGATGTGGAAACTGAGAATCTCATAGTGATAGAGGTTACAGTGTGAAAGAGATACCATGAATGTGCTGATTGCATATAGCATTGCTTTTAACGCAATTTTGATAAGTAATATACTTCTGCTAATTGTGAAGCTACGTGTGGTCTGTGCTCACAATAAAAAATATACAATATACAACACTGTATAAAAGTGACATGCCAAGCTGAAGAATAAGTCAAAATTTTGTTAGGGTAGCAGCAGGAAACCACCATTTTCAAAAGGAAAACAGCGTGAAAAATATATTAATATATGCATATATAAAAAACAGGTTTAATGGTGGCCCAATACTTTTAAACAGCATTGTAATGTAAAATATATGTAAATATGTGCATATAGTTGAATAATTTGGTTTAGTCCAGATTCGGTGTACAGGTGGACAGTGACTCCATTATCCAGACGTACCTCATTTAGGGGACAGTTAGAATAACAGATTTAATTTTAATTATCTTATATTTTTTAATTATCAGTAAAACATTTAGCTTTTGCCACCTTTAGACATGCTCTGATGACTCTTCTATTGTGGGGTTCATTTGAAATGGGGATGAGTCAGAGCACAAAACACCTGTGGAGAACTTTATGTGGTGCAGAAAGTATCATCAACAAGACAAGTGACAACAAGACAAGCTGGTGGCTGTTCACCACTGATTGAGAGGAGGTGGAGCTGGTTCAGTCCTAAAAATATCACTTGTAGCAACCATATGGAGCTGACAATACTCATATGCTGTACTAAGAAGTCCAAAACTTACATTTCTTCCTAGGGTGACTCCAGTCTTTAAAAGTGTCCAGTGAGGTCTTATCCCTGCTGAGGGTCTCACAGCATGAACAATATACATTATACCAGCATAAGCTCTGGAACTCATATCACACATACACATGCTTTATTGTGAATGCTTGTTGAATATGTTTGTGTTTTGCTTTGTTTTGAACTTGTTTGATACTATATGTCTGAATGCACTTCCATTATTACTTATTGGGGAAAACTTCCCCAATCTAACTAGCTAAGACTGAAAAATTCACTTAAATGAGCGACAAACGTTTCTCCCCACAAGACCTTATGTCCAGATGAACTGATTAAACTTTCTGGGATTTTGTGACCAGAATTACTGAGCAGGCATCAATATACAAGGTTCTTGTTTATTCAAAACCCTGTCTACATTCATTATGTCTGTATAACATGCTGGTGCAGAGGACTATCTGTCTGGTCCTCCTGCCAGTCTTTGGGCTTGACAGGGCTTTGTCTTCTTATAGCAGGGTCTCATTACTGTCTTATAACACCTGTGGGGTCCCTACTGACTCACAGTTAATAGCCAATTTAGTCTACTTCAGTTATATCATCAGCTAGCAAGTTAGTGGTTATGGCTCACACATTCTGAGGGATTTGGATAACTGGAACACAGACAGTGAGGTTTTACTGTATATAAAGTAAAATAATACAATACCTGGCTTAAGGCCTGGCTTAATCTCTATAAACATGAAATTAAATGTGGTAAGTAACATTCAACACCAAGCTCTGTTAATCATTGTTAAATGCTTGATTGCATGTGTGTTTGGAACTTCTCTCAGAGGGAACACTGTAGGGAAATGCTAAATTTGTTAAGACTGAAAGCTGATTTCTTCAGTGTATTTTAAACAGTTTAAAATGTATAGAATTCTATAGTGTATTGTTACATCTTAAATCATCATGTACTAGTTAATGCCCATCTATACATCGACTGGCCACCTCCATAACTAAAGCCTAAACATGTTCAACTGCTCAAAAATACAGATATCTAATCAGCCAATTGCAAGCCAGCAACTCATATAATCAAGCATATAGACATTGTCAAGACAACCTACCTTCAGCATCAGAATAAGGAAGAAAAATAATTTAAGTGACTCTTAACATGTTATAGTTATATGTTATGTTATAGTTATTGGTGCTGACAGGCAGGTCTGAATATTCCATAACCTGAAAAATCTATTGAGACTTTCACGCTCATCTCCAGAGTTTACAGAATGGTAAAAAAAAGAGAAAATATACAGTGTGCAGCAGTTTTCTGGGCAAAAAACAGACAGAGGTCAGACTAGAATGACCAGACTGTATGTAAAACATGTTGAGGAGGGCTACAGCAGCAGAAGACCACACCAATTGGTCTACTGTGGCTGCAGTGGGCATGGGCTGCAAATCATTTGGACAACAGAAGTTTGCAATGTGCTGGAACAGGTGACTCAAATCATGAATGTGCAGTTGACAAATATGCAGCAACTGCATGATACTATTATGTTAATATGGACCAAAATCTGAGGAATATTTCCAGCACCTTTCTGACACTTTGCCATGAATAGTTGAAGCAGTTCTGAAGGCAAAAGTGAGTTCAACCCAGTACTAGTGGTACTAGTGTACGTAATAAAGTGGCAAGTAAGTGTATTTGCAATACATCTTGGCTTATGTCTGTATTAGCTAGTGAGGCAACATGCGAAAATGAATTTTCACATCTCACTCCCAAAGCAGATGTGGTCCAGATGTGTTGATTACTATATTTGTATCATGGAGCCCTTTCAGTTCGGTTTCCTTTCTGCTCCATGACAGACAAAATATGAACCGGGGAACGATGTTAATCATAACGTATAAAAGTGAAAATGACAGCTTTTTTAATATTCCGAAAATAAACTGGATAATCCTATTACAGATATAATGCCCAAATGCGTAACAGTAGTACATTAATATCTAATGAACCATTCTTTTGCTCTCACCTTCATCACAAATCTCTCCACGGAAACCGGCTGCGCAATTGCAGGTGCCATGAATACAAGTGCCATGGCCGCTGCACTCTTGGTCGATGCACTGAGTCAGAGGCACGTCGCACTCCAGCCCTTTCCAGCCGCTGTAGCACATGCACACACCCTTGCTGTACTGTCCATTACCACTGCACAGCACAGGACATGCCGCTGCACAGAAAGAGCGCAGAAAGAAAACAAAGGAGGAGAAGAAACTAATTAAAAAGTGTGAACTGTTGAATACAATCAAAGTTTGCAGGTGTTACCATGCAGTTCCAGGTAAACAAATCCAGCTGGTGGCAGGCTGCTATTATTATTCATATATTAATAACTATCAGTGTTTGTAACTGTTGAAAAGGGATTGATATAAAAGGCATTGTGGATCCTGGATCTCTTTCAGTAAACAGTGCGGCACAAACACTCCCAAACTCCCACAGATATGGCACAGAAGAAATACAGCACATATATTATTAATCCAAGGAGACAAAGTAATATCTTGAACAACAGAGTTGCGTAGATACAAGATGTGGAGTCAAACAAGCCTACGGTTAGTTGGCAGGTTATTCTTTTTCTGCCCATGACTACAGGTTTAAAAAAAAAATTCAGATAAGAATGAAGTTTATCCAACAGACTATTCTTTATGATCTGTGTCTACTATGAATAGTACACTATGTTGCTATTATGTTAAATAATGTACACACTATGTATGTACAACAGTTATTATGAGATTCTAGCCTTTATTTTAAGGTTTTGCCTATTTGGAGACTAAAGCTGGTATATGCACATTATACACATGTCACAGTAGATGTTTCAGTTACTTAGTGTTTACGTGTACAAGTGTTTCAGTTACTTAGCTTCACCTGTTACATTACATTCACAGTAGAGAATGAGGTTGCTGAAGTTTTTTTCCTGTGGTGATATAGTGAGCTGCTACCGCTATTGCTTGTAATGGTCCTGTCCACCGAAAACACAAATTTACTGACTGTCTGTCTCGGACAAATGCAGTGTTAGTACTCACTAACACTGTGCGAAATTAAAACTTTCATTGTGAATCATTTGGCCACTGAACGAGTCAAGGTAAATGAATCAGTCACTACCAATCACTGAGATTTTCCATTCAGATGCTTTGACAGGCTTCACAACAATTGCACTCATTGGGATTGGAACCATGAGTAAGTGATTCTAACATCAGCAAAATAGAGCAAATAGCCATTAGGGGTGGGCTGTAGTTATCAAATGAGACTGTGCTCCCCTTGCATTTAGCGGATCAGCTGCATTATTGTTCAGTGTCAATAGGTTGCATGCCGGGATGAGTGTAGCATAAAATTGGATGCTCAGTTGTTGGCCAGACTGAGTTGTGTGCAAAGCACAATACAGAGCAGGCTACTGACAGAGTGTGTTGTGTAAAATGGGCCAGAAGAAGGAGTTTACAGAGTAGAAAAAGAAAGAAGCTAAGAACTTGTTAGGTGTTTAGAACTTCTGTTTGGTATTTCAACTGAACCTCCCACCCAGTTAATGGAGAAGTAGGCTACAATTTGACAGGAACACAAAACAAAATAATTTCCTGACAGGATTTGTGCTGTTATTAAGGATATGGAGGCGTAACTGTGTATTACAAAAAGAAATGACATGAGGGTTTTTTTTTTCCTGTGGATCTTCGTTGTTAGGAGAACAAAACTTTGGTAACACACACATCTTTTTTATTTTTGGTGTCAGCCTAAATATGGATTCAACTGCTTCACACTATGTTATTTTAAACTTACTATTAAATACGTTGATTTCCTATTTAAAATGAGCATCTACATTGTTAGCTGTACAATTCAATAAACTAATAATTTTCAGTTTTGAGGACTAAAACATTCAGTTCATACAGCCTTTATGACATGGGTACTCTAGTGCTTGATACCTTTGGAGCAATCCATGCCATGGAAACCGGGAAAGCAGTGACACACTCCTGATGTGCAATCTCCGTTGCCATGGCAGTTCTGAGGGCACTCTTGCACGGAATCTAGATAGTGTCAGAACAGTTAAAAAACATACACATTTTAATGAAGGCCAGACATGAAGAAAGCCTTAGCGTATCAAATTTTGAACTATACCGATCTATATATATATATATATATATACACATAGAGAGAGAGAGAGAGAGAGAGAGAGAGAAAGAGAGAGAGAGAAAGAGAGAGAGAGAAAGAGAGAGGTGTAGATCCAAAAATGTATTGCAGAAAGGTAATTGCAGTGTACTTTGTATATAAAGTACACAAAATACAGAAAGCTGCAGTGCTTCTGAACATTGTTGTATTTACATAGTTTCCTCCTCTACTTTTTAGATACATGCAAGAAATGTGTATTTGTGATTCCTGGATTCAGGATTACAGGAAATGTGTAAAAACAGCTTTTATAGCCTATACAGTCGCAAGCATTTGGTGTGACATCCCATTAAAAATTTTTTCGGGAGCTTTACCAGGATGCAGTTTGACCCTTTCTCAGTCCAAAGAAGCTTAATCAAATTTTTGGATCCGCTTTTTGGATTGCTTACAGTAATATTTACTATATTATTATTATTACTATTATTATTATTATGGAAGTAGGGAGACTTGCATATAGTAATTACTAACAGTAGTGATATTACTTAAATGTATTATAATACTGTAATATTTACATCCTAGGTGGAAGGACACCTACGCTGTGCATACAGTAATTTCATATAGTATAGGTTTACACATAGTAAAGATGTAATTACCACTACTAATTACAATCGTTATTGGAAGGGGGGGCAGTGATTTAAATTACTTACAATAATCATTTGTAGGTTTACTGACATTCATGGGTAGAATCTGAACATAATGCCATCACATTTGCATACTACATAGTACATTGTATGCCAAAAGTAGCAGCATAATTGATAGAGTATTTTTTGGCATCCTCTTTAGTGTTCTAGCATGTGGTTTGGTATGCATCCAGAGTCGAGCTCTATTAGCATGTGTTTGAGCATGTGCCCAGATGTAAAAAAATGAAAGGTATCAAATTAACAGTATACAAGCACTGATAAATGAAATTATCAGGCTAAAATCCAATGTCCTTATTGGATTTCAGAAGCTCAGTAATGGTCTTAATCCAATTTATTGACCACTTGAGTAATCTGGCAACTGCTGAAAACAGATAATGGGCTGGTTTCCCAAAAGCATCATAAGTTAGTGTCATCTCAACTGTGGGAGAGAAAGTTTTCATTGTAATGCTCGCTCTACCCTTTAACGATCGTTGTGCTGCAATGCATTTGGGAAACTCACTTCTGATTATTAGTGTGCACATAAACATTCTAACAGATGATATTATACATGCTTCCTGTACTTTTTTTAATTCCCACTTTTTCCCTACTCTATTTCTGTGTAAAATGTTATTAAAAAAAAAATATATATATATATATATATATAATGTATTACACATTCCTTTTACATGACTCTATTCTAAAATACCACCTAACCTACTTTGTAGCCAAGTCCCCAATTTAATCAATAGGTTACAGTACAGGTCTAAGATATGTGGGTTTCTGCAGGCATACCCAGAGCCATTGTACTGAAGGAGACAGGCTCTTTCTCCTTGCCATCATTATAGAATGCCAGGTGCCATGTGCCAGGATCCAGATACTGCACAAAGATGGCCTCGTTCTGCACCACGGTTTGGATGCTGCGCCTCTCTCGTGGAGACTCCACCACACTCCACTTCTCTTTTCCATCCAAGCGCTCCATGTAGTCATACTACATAAAGAGAGAGAGAGAGAGAGAACAGATTTTATATGATCGCATAAAAGTAATTAAAGTAGGAGATAAAAGTATAACATATCTCTGATGCTCTCTTGACCTCATATCATTAAGAACTTGGATGCAAAATTCAATTTATACAGGCTGGTATTAGATCCAAATTTGTTTCTTTATCTCTAATTTCACATTTTCCTAGTGCTTCATAGAACAATATAATGACATTTTGATTGTAATGGCCATATTACTCTTTAAGCTCCAATGATATTGTATTTTTGTGTTCGTCCTTATTTTTCCTTGTGTGTGTGATTTCCTAACATTGTACCACATCTCTGGACATGAACCTTTCCCTAAACATTAGCTGCCACTGGTCAAGCCAATCACCACAGTATTTTTCATTTTATGAATCATTTTATTTTTCAGTTTTCTCTGATTTAAGTTTTTCCCAGGTAATTCCCAGGTAACTGAAAAACATGCGGGATAAAATGCTTTTTCCAAACCTGATAGGATGTCTTACCAAACTACTGCTGTTAGGGCAGTTAAACCTGGTCATAATCACCCAAGATTGAGCCACTTAACTGAACTCACGTAGTCCTTGGGAAGCCAGATTAACCAGTGACACTGTGTGTTCAGACTTAAAAATAGGTCAGTAAACCAATTGGAATCATTAGTGTGTCTCTTAACAGAGTAATTAAATCTACGAAAGTGCTACAATAGACAGTGGTCAAGAATGTGATAAGAAAAATAAGGATACTTAGCACTGGCTAATCAGCTCTGCTGTTAGTATTGACTATATACATTTGTAAGATTTTTTACACTGCTACATAACATTACAGGTTTTTTTAGAGTACTATTATTCATTACTCCAAATTTCTGTCTTGTATGAACATCTACAGATTTTGATTACAATGCTATTAAATTATTTTGATTGATAAAATTACTGTTTTAATGTTCAAAACTGTACTACAATGTGCACATGACACAGTATGATGATATTATGTTCACATCTCTGCACCACTATATTATGTTTACTGAAAATGCCTATAAAAAGCTTTAGAGCTTATTAGAATCACGGAGGGGTTTACATGTGTGGCTTGTTATAGACCAAGGAGCATAACAAATTACCTAAATCAAGAACTAAAAACAAGCTACAGGGCTTTCACCAGCAGAAGATTTTCAGAGAATATATCAGAAATTGATTCCATTGTGCATACCTGGGCATGTGATGGTGGCAGGCCTTTTCGCATATACACCCCAAACAGGGCGTCCTTGCCTAGTGAAATGTTAAACTTGAGGAAATGGGGCTGGCGCAGGTGCAATAAAGATCTCCAAAACACACCCGGGGGCACCTCCTGACTCACTCTGCGCCCCACCTCCAGCTCACCACTGTTGATACTGCTGTTCCGTAACAACCATGGCCCTAAGAGAAATAAAGGGACAGGAAACGCAATGATATGATACTGAATAAGCTAGATGCAGTTAAGGAGAAAAACAAGATAAAAAGGATGCACAGTGTCAGAAAGAGAACGAGATATAGACAAATAGTATTCCATATTAAAATACTTGCTGAGAGTCTATAAAAGAAAATCAACATGTCTCATCCTACAGAGACTATGCTCTGTATTATTGAGTGTGCGGAGTGGGTTGCACAGCTGTCAACCTAAACTCAGCCTTCTCTCATGTCAGAACACTGCTACATTATCACAGAGCTTCCCTAATACTGATTTAGTAGCAGTCCTGTTAGGTAAAGGATAGGTTAGGAATTCTTTATTGAGACAAAGTTCCTGTCCATTAATGCCCCCTCTACACTAACCCTATTCCACCTTCCACAAGCCTATTTCAGCAAACATTTGGCAGTAGTACACACTGACCCACAATTAAATTGATTAAATTACAGTTGGAAATGTTCCATAATTTATAAAAATCAAGTGATTGCTGCTTGTTTATGAATATCCTGAAACTAGTAGTGAGAGTTTCAACCAAAGCGTCTTTGATTGATGCATTATTTTAACTCTTTATGTGGTTCAGTCCCTTTGTATAGGTTTGTTTGGCTTACAGTTTCAGGTTAGATGGATACCAAACTTGAGTCATAATTCTGTATTACTGGATACTGTGATAACTTATCAGAATATAATTATTTTACTTTCTTTAACATACCACTTTTTGGTACGTTTTTATTTTTGTGTTTTATCTTTATTGAAAGAAACTCTGAAATATGAGATGCACTTTTCTGTAGTAAGTAATGAGACATCCTGTTCAAAATATCACGTGTGTCAGTATTTTACTTTTAACTGAACTGATGTGCAGAAACACAAAGTTAACTAAGTTACATGGCAGAGGGTCTTCTCACTATATAGATGAATGAGTATTGCAATTGCAACAGGTAGCAGGTCAGCCAAGACACTTTTTCATAAATTTTGATGACACAAAGAAACTGTCAACAATATAATACGTAACACACTATTTATTAAGCCCTACAATGTATTGGTGTACTGTCTTGGATTGTTTCTGCCTTGCGCCCTGTGCTGCTGGCAGGAAACCAGCTCTCCCACAAGCCTGTTCATGATCGGAACAGATAAAAAGGTGAATGAATTTGAATAAAATGTGATAGTTATGTATTTAACTGTCTAAAAATACATGCCATGTTGTAATACTTGCTGGACACTAAGCAGGTAACAAAGACAAGAAAAACCCAACTAGCTATTTAAGGAAAATTTAGTTTAGGCCAAGATCAAGATAAATTTAGTAAGGTGGTCGAAACACAGTCAGACATGC
>JAVSBV010000055.1:2931910-2964313 GCA_033117975.1 Parotocinclus spilosoma
TGAGATTTAAGGGAAAACACAAAATTGTCTAGGTGACCCCAAACTTTTGAACGGTAGTGTATATATATATATATATAGTCTTTAATACTCTTTTCCGCTGATCTTTATCAGTCTACCAGTCTTCTTTGTAAGCTTTAACATAAAAAAAACATCTTTCCAAAAATAAAATGAGTTTCTTGGTTGCTCCCTTCTAAAAAGAGCATTCCTAATCAAGCTTCTACAAACTATAGAGGGATCTTCTTGGCATCCCAAAGAAGCTGCTGTTGCTTATGTGAAAAGTCTTGCCGCTGTAGCCTAGAGAAGCTGATTTTCACAGATTTTCAGATCAGTTTTTATAAAATGCTTTAGACAAATGTCTGTTTGCAATGCAAAAATAGACTGAGAAATTAATATATATGGATATTATGACATTGCTAAAGCAATGGTACAGCTTATCTAATAGTGGCCTAAGACTTTTGTATAGAGCTGTATAATATATATATCAAAAACATTTATAATATATAAGCCCTACAGGTTATATAAATGCTTTGTAAATAATAGTAACCGTGGTTGTACTGCTACCTTTTCCAGATTTTCAGACATGTTTAAGTGTGACAGTGCTATGCAAGGTCATTACATCATGAGCAGACTGGCATGGCAATTGATCAGGACAAGACCTTGTACAACTCCTGGATGATTACTGGGTGTACCATGTGAAGAAGGGATGATGCATTACGGTATAAGATTTTGCACTGTTCCTGATTTACAACAATAGCTCTGTGAAGCACCAACAGCAGAACCCTGTCTGTATTTTGGCATAGATGGGTAGAAAAAAAACCAACTTAATTAGAAAATGCTCCTTCATATTAAATTACACACTGTGATCAAGTTATTGCGTGCCTAAATTGGTAAATGACATTAGTGATACTTTTGAATTTAAAATAGAATAATTTTACAATTTATTGTGCACCATACCGAAACGGATTCTATTTAGGCTTCTTATGGTTTCCCATGTACAAACCAATATGCATAAATAAACTGTGCACAGGTATGAAAACAAACTTCAAGTCAAAATTTCTAGCTGTTACATGTGTGCTTAGTCACTGGGGAAAATATGTGTGCTCTCAACCTCTAAGCAGAAAGAATATGTCAGTGGTGTGGAAGGACAGAACCAGAGGGACGGATGAACAAAAGAGATGGATAGTAAGAGACAGATAAAGGAGTAGGCAGGACAAGGGGCCAATAAAAGTGTTACAGCAGAGACAAATTCACACATTGATCGGACTGCAGTCGTTAACCTTAGCTCAAGAAACATACTGTATCCAGGTCCCAACTGTCACTCTCAAACTCAGTACACACACAATCTTCTTGTATTAGTACCTCAATATAGTATAATGTTCACAAAAAGTATATTAATGAAACATCCCCTAGTTTTTGTTAGTAATTTTAAGCTATATCATACCTACAGAAAACCCCAGCCTTATCCAAAATTCCCAAAATTATATTAAACAACTTCAAATAGTAATTTATTCCTATAATCATAAACTGCAAAATGCTGTTAAAAAGGATTAATTTAAATCACTTAACTTGCATAATGCATTCTGTGAAACTGCAGTTTTTTGTCGGAAGTTGTCAGAACAGTGCTAACCATACTTAGCAGTGCTATATGGAATATTTTGGTGTACTTTTTATTGACTATATAGCCAAGATACTATAGTGTTTCTCATATGTAGTGATTTTCTTTATTTATTACTATTTAAGATTGGTAAAATAATTTCACTTTAAAGCTGCATGCAGCGCATGAATTCATTCAGCCCCTCCTTAATACAACATGCTCTTAACCTGTCTTTATGTGACAGTATTTCAGACGGTATTTCAGAAAAGCACAGGGACTGGAAACGCACTGTGTGCATAAGCTGTGAGTAGATGCAAAAAATGAGCACATTTAACTCTGGTCTTCTGTGATACAAATACACTGTACTTCTTACTCAGAGTGTTTCTCCCCATGGGGTGTGTCAGCTTTCTGCCTCAAGTAGAAACTAATTCTCAAAAAGAAACCAATTTGCAAGTGTGCCACAATCCTTGGTTCTCAGGATTTAATCTGAGTAGTAAGAACTGTTCATTATTATTATTATCATCATCATCATCATCATCATCATCATCATCTCAGTTCTTCTAAGGAGGAAAGCATCAGCCAAATGCTGCTTACCATTTAGTCTGTTTGTGATAATGCAGTATGTATTTAATAACTTTCTATAACTTTCTGCAAAAGAGGGTATTGAATTGATGTTATGCTCATACCTGTATTCTTAAACAGCTGCTACTGCTAGGCATCATAACACATAGGGCATCAGTGATATATTTTCTTTTGTACATATGGTTCATGCTATATCCAAAATTTAAATAACAGAAAAATGCCTACCTTACTCTGACATCATCCTGAATGATATCTGAGTGATATAGTGATACAAGACATTTCTGTGCTTGCACTCTGATTCTATAGCTGTTGCCCTTATGTATGTTAGATGTCTATAGGTATGTTGTGTTTTAAATGAGTGGTGTATACATTGTAGGCTAAAATACAAGTGAAAAGGTTTCTATTTTGCCTTTTTCTCAAATGTAATACAGTGTATTAAACCATATAGGATTAAACCATAGGATTAAAATCGCTCAGGAAATGTAAAAGCTGGAGCTTTTACAAGTTTTTGGCTGTGTACAAAACATGTTGGACTTTACATCTAGGTCATTTTTGAGTCTTGGTCCTCCCAGGGTTTCTTTCTTATTACTTTTAGGGAGTTTCTTAAGATAATGTGTTGTAAAGATGCTTTGAGACAATTCTCCCTGTAAAAAGCGCTATATAAATTAATATTACTTGACTTGACAAAACCTCATTTGTCATACTAGTTTACCCTCCTCGTTGGAACTCCAAAAGAGGCTGTTCAAAGAGCTCTGGTTGTAGTATTCCTGGACGCATGGCACCAAACATTACAGCAAGCCATAGAAAGCTCCATAAACTAAGATGTGCTAATGATATACACTGTCACCTGTCAGAGGTAACTAAGGATAACTTTATAAAGTTATGTATAGAAATGAAGATGATCTCTGAAGCAGTAGTGTGCTCTTGTCCCATTCCAATGCAGTGACCTGACTAAGCCTACAGCACCCTCCAGGTCCTTATTCAGAGATTTGTCAGCCATTTACTGATTTTTTCCTGTTTAGTATCTCCAAGCTTAAATTGTTGTAATGATTACATATTCACTTCAAAAGAGCCACTTAAAGAAAGCTCCCCTTAAAATTGCATTTGAGATCATTTAAGTAATGACTATTGTGGGACCGACCCACCACTGTAATCATACATAAGATCTATTATTAACATTCATAATTAATGCAGATAACCAAGTTTTCCCACAAAATTAGTCTACCTCTATCTTTTAGTATATGAGCTATCTGTAACAAACAATATCTGTCTACTGCCTCATTATCACACCAAGCACACTATTACATCTGCTATTTCAGCTGTGTTTATTAATAACCTACCAGACTTAACGTTTAAAACACCTACAGAGGCCAATCAGCTTGAGCATGTAACCCATCAATTAGAATGTTCACGCTTTCTGTTCTCTGTGCATAATGCCAGTAGGCTTGATTATTTGTAAACCTAATATTAGTTACATCTATGCAGATGATACACAATTGTGCTGTATATATCAGCCAAACCAAATTATGGTGTAATAATCAGCAAAAATTAGGCTTGTGTAAAGAAAATAAAATATTTGGTTTCACAGAATTTTGTTTTACTTAACTCGGATAAATCTGAGATATTAGTTAGGATGCAAGAGACAAGACCTCAATCACTCTTTGGCAAAGCCCAAAGCCCAGTCTGTCTGTAAAAAGCTTGGGTGTCACATTTAATTTAGCAAGAAAAAATCCCTTCTTTAATTTGCACATTTCTAGAATTGCCTTCTTTCAAATGCAATGTTGCTAAACATACTGCTAAATATACTCTTCTATAAATGCTGAGAAACTGGTTCATGCATTATTAACACACTTATTAACAAACTAATAATATCAGTTCCATTCTGCCTCTGTGCACTAATTACCAGTTAAGATTTCACACTGATTACAAATACTCCTTGTAACTTATAGGACTCTATATGGTCTGAGTCGATAATATGCGAGTGAAATTTGTCTTACAACCCAGTTTGTTTATTTTGATCATGAGGTGCAGGACTCCTTTTAATTCCTAGAATTCAAAGCTGGGGGAAAACGCTTTGTCATACATTCCCTTTCTATGCAATAACTTTTCAACTTAAGTTTGGACCATTTATAATATAGTAGAAATGTATGCATTAAAGTGTGTGTTCCGAAATATGCAATACAAGTTTACATACATTTGTTATACTGACTTATAATAATAAAAATATTTTTTAAGTATTTTAATTATGGATTCCTTTAGCTCTGCTGCTCCTGAGCAGCAATGTGCTAATCTAAATCTCTCCATCCTCTGCCATGCTTCCTCATCACTCTTGCATAGAAATATTATAAATTAGCTTGGCCTGTTCAGTCAGAGATAAGCACATTTACAGAATAATTCAGGAAATGAACATAAAAGAGAAACTGTAGAGTCTTTACTGGAGGACATACAGTAATCTGACTGTCAGACAGCATATACCATAATCCCAACCAATTCTAGGACAAATAAAGAGTAGCCAAGTCAGTACTAGCATGATGCAGAGACAATGTAGTCCAATCCAGTTTTGAACCTGTGGCCTTGGAGTTTTCTGGCCCTCACATTATCATAACACTGTCAGACAACCATTCAAAGATGAAAAAGTGGTGTATTATGATATTAAAACAATGAAAATACTATTTTGTTGAAGTGTACAGTTTAGGAAATTTGGTCACTATGAGACCATATGCTACAATAATGAATTTATAATACAATAGTACCTAGATTCTCTAAGAAAAAAATGTCCCGGCCCTTGTTGTTTGCTTGGTTCTCACTAAGCCGTGTGACTTGTGTATGTCAAAACTTGATACACGATTCACTATTCATGATTTATTTCACAGTAATTCGGTTATACAATGCTCGGTGATGATCTCTGCATTGTTTATCATGCTTTTCTTTATTTTTCTTTGTTTTCAAATAAGTCCTTATAGGTCCTAAAAAGTTAGCAAACCAAATGGAAAACAGGAACTCAATCCTCTAGAATGTAGACTGCACTTAGCACCAACAGAGAAAGTGTTTTGCTTTTACTTCTCACTTTCAATCCATTACTCACTAATTTGCATTATTTGTCAACACTTTATTATAGAATAAGTTTGTGTTAATGATTTTGGCCAACGTTAGGTAAATTATTGTTAAAGTCAGTGTTAATGTAAGTGTTAATGTGTAATACCCTTTGTAAGTCACGGAGAACAATGTACAATGCAACTCCATAAATGCATATAATGCCTTATACAGTGTGGATTTTCTGTGGGTCTGGAAGAAATTTAATAAATTAACATTTATCCTTTCTGAAATAATTTGGGACTTTTTCGGTACTTGACGAGCCTTCTGGAATTAAATACAAGAACCAATGTTATTCAAAATCATAATTTTGCGTAATATTGAAATCACCACTGTTGAAATTCAGAAAGTTCAGAAAAAAATGGTTAACGGTTAATAATTTTTGTTAAGCATTTTAAATCAACATTTTTTTTTACATTTTGTGTAATGTACATTTGCTTCTTTACATGGTAATATTAATCTCAGAATCTCTAAAGACTTCTTTGCATTGTTAAACAACAGCATTGACACATGAAATATAAATGTAATTAGATTCTTGGTAAACAATTAAATATGTCACATTAGGATACCAGCAATCCTGATTGCAATTAAAATACGATAAATTGTGCTGACCTGAGTACATTCCCACATGTACAAGGATTAATGACCAGTTGACAGGCAAGTCTAAGGCTTTAGCTAAAGTCTTCATTCAATAATCAGTCACTGTTAGACAGACACTAATTGCAACATAGAAAGTGGGCAGTGAAATAATTAAGTATTCAGTCACTGCATTCATTGCTGCTCTGTTGACTTTGCAATTCTTCTTGCAGTTGCCTTCAAAATGACAGAGAGTAAACAGTTAGAACATCCAATAATCATGTAACTATTAAGCTTAAGAGCAGTGCCAATATCAATCTCAATAACCTCCTTTGGGGACCATTTGAAGTTATTGCAGGAAAATATGCATCATGTTGTTGTGAAGTGTGTAGTATGCAAGATTTAAGAGGCCTATGCTCAGATACTTAACAAGCTTTCTGCTTCTATGCAGCCATCATTTCCCACTAATATCCCCACCGTACATTCAACATTTTGTTTATTTGTAATTCCAACAAATTGTCCTTTTTAGCTCATATGCTTGTAGAGAATTCACCAATCAGAGGAGGACAGGAGAGATCATGCCAAGCAACTGTCCTCAGCAGCTGACACAACAGCAAAATATCGCAACTACTACCAATGAGAAAAAGCCATAAAAAGTCTAGCTTTCACAGCAAACACATTTACTTGCTCCTGTGGGAAGGATGGAAGGGGCAAAAGCAATTAACATGTAAACAAGAGATGTAACAGATAAAACAGCAAAACACAAACACAAGCAGCTTTCCAGTGTTATTTGGTAATCTGTGAGGGATGTTACATTTAACTGAGTATGACTGCTTACTGAGTTACTACTGCCTCCATATGTCAAATCAAATTACACGAACATTGAGTATTAACTGGCCATAGGGTGGTATCAGTTACTTCTGGCCTATTTAGGCATCATGCAGACAAGCTGGGTGCTGTTTAGGGGGGATAAGCCAATCAGGTAGATCATCCCCTGGCACTGCAAGAGCTACTGCTGTTATGGACTGTGGCACCTCAATTCAGGGTATCCATTAGGCTCTGGACTCCACATGGCCAGGATATTGGGGGTTAAAACATGAACAAAATCCACATATTATAATAAGTTGCTCACAATTAACACTGTATAAGATGATTGGCATAAAATCTTCAGCAAATTTTATGACAGACTGTAACATATCATATGAGCTCTATGCCTTTTTATACAATGAAGATCTTCTGATGACAAGCCTGTAAATATAAAAATGACTGTGTGCTCCTTGCTCCATCACATTGGGAAGCATTAAATAAATTTAATCCATCATAAAGATAAATCATAAAGAAAATCTATCTAATGCCACAATTCCACAAACTGTTGCACTTTTAAGTTCATTTGTTTCATTTGCATTGCCACTACCACATTTGCCATTGCAGGGTCCCAGGCTGAGCCCAGATGGTGAATTATGACCAGGTCAGGCATCAGTTGCAAAGATGATTGGCTATGTCAAGGGGAGCTTATGCTTGTACCCAGTGTTCTCCAGGGGCAGGTGCCAGAGCTCTTGTGGCACTGACCAAGAAAGACTGTTAAAACATAAAACAATAAAACAAATAAAAAATACAACTGCTCTATTTGTACACAGGCAGAGTATTAGAGGTATGATTTACATTGTTATATGTTATAACTCTTATGTAATATATTTAATAGTAAAACATGGTGGTGGCATCAACATGCTATAGGGGTGTTTTTCAGCTGCAGGGACAGGAAGACTGGCTGCAATTGAAGGAAAGATGAATGCGGCCAAGTACAGACATATCCTGGAAGAAAACCTCTTCCAGAGTGCTCAGGAGTGCTCGCCTTCCATCAAGACAATGACCCTAAGCACGCAGCTGAAATAACAAAAAAGTGGCTGTAACAACTCTGTAATCATTTTTGACTGGCCCAGCCAGAGCCCTATTGAGCATCTCTGGAGAGACCTGAAAATGTCTGTCTACAAACGTTCACCATCCAATCTGATGGAACTGGAAATAATATGCATGGAAAAATGGCAGATTATCCCCAAATCAAGGTGTAAAAAACTTGTTGCATCAATCCCAAAAAGACTCATGGCTGTACTAGCTCAAAAGGGTGCTTCTACTAAATACTGAGCAAAGGATCTGAATAATTATAAATTACCAAATAGAAGAAATTTAAGATGCTTTGGAACAAACACTGTAGCAGAGTCTAAATTGTCATTTTGTGTAAACACATTCTTCCAAGCAGTATCATACAATCCTGAGTCCTAAAATGAAAAACAAAATCCATTTTCTTAAATTTAGTTTATCTGATATGCCCACTTCATTCCCGACACCTCTCCACTGCTAGTAAAATATGACTTGATAAGAGCTATTGCAAATCCACTCAAGAAAATGTGGTTACACAACATCCCTCCACATTTTACTTTCAGGGAAAAATAAACGAGGCTACACTGCTTCCACTGACACAGGAAAGTCAGCTGTGCTAAGTCTTATCTAAAATTAATTACTAATGCCTAATGTGCCCTGAACTCAGCCTATAAATATGTATACACCCAGCTTAAACTGCTTAAACTTAGTTATTTGGCAAATTGTGGCTCCATTTTTAAGACAGTATAATCAGAACAGCGACTAAATATAGGCTGTTTATTATTTTATAGTTTATTTATTAATGTTAGGTAACAGAAAAGGTGGGTGAACACTACCTGAAGTACAGAGAAAGACAAGGAATTAGCATTTCTTTTCCTGGCTTACACTGAGGCACGGGCCTGTTAACACCATGATATGCCAATGTGAAGAATGAGCAATGTGGTTTTAAACAAGCCCAGAGGGGGAGAGAGGAGAGACAGCAAGGAAAGAGGAGACAGAGTGAGACAGAGGGTAAGACACACAGATGTATATTAGAAAGTGGAGGTAACGCAAGCCATCAGTCAAGAAGGGATGATATTGATATGTCTAACATAGCTAGATAGATGATAGATAGATAGACAGACAGAAGGAAGAGGGTAGCACACACACCTAGGAAATGGTTCTAACAGAGCCTCCTGCCTCTCACATCCTTTCACTCAAATGAGTCCAGTGCCGTTAGCTAGAGCTCAGAGGCACTGCGGGAGTTTTAGTCCCAACAAACCTTCTCTAATTGGGCTCGGTGTCTCCTGTAGCCCTTGCTTGTCCGTGATTAAATATAGAGCCGGTTTTACTGCTGCCTCTGAACCTGACGATATGGAGCTGAAGGGAATTCCCAGAACTGCCACTCTTTAGACTGCAAACTATGACACCAGGGCTATTAAGGTATGAGCTCATTTATGTGCTGTGCCAGAAAATGGCGGAGTTTCAGAGGAAAGCTTAATGTCCCTTATGAACGGAGGTGGAAGAGAACAATTCTGAATTCCAGCTTTCAGAGTCAGAAGAATTTCGTACACACTGGGTATGGTAGAAAAATAGGTAGATAATAAAAATTCCTCTTCGCTCATCTGTACAATATGCAATGCTCAGAAAAATCGGGGGATATTTATTTCAATATTTTTAAGCAGTGTGTATGAATATATATAGACATGTTGCCATATATATATTGCCTACAGTTGCTTCAAATATATTTATTTATGCTTAAAATATCTTCCTTTATAGTCATATTCTAAAATGTACAGGAATACCTTCACAAAAGTGTGAAAATGCAGAACTTTATATTAATGGCATAATAAAATAGGGATAAAATGTTCAACAAGAAAATATGGATGCAATGCTTAAATGGCCACATATCTTTGCTTGCCTAACATAAGATTTTGAATGACTATAAAAACAACTAGTAATTAAGGAACATAAAATTATATAACAAATTTAGAATACAACAACACTAACAATAAATAATACTATAGTTACAAGTCTACAGTTCTGGAAAAAAGTAATAGAAAATGATCAGGTTCTCTGGTTTGACCATTTATAGTACTGGGTTTAAGTGCAACTGAACATATTTATTTGTAAAAAGAAAAGTTTATTTTGTGTTTTAACAAAACAACACTGTTTTTACTTAGGAAAGTTCAGAAGTCAACATTTTAATCACAGCTTTTCAAAACTAAATAAAATTTGGTTCAGGCCATCACTTCATCAGTACCTCAGTATGTATAGTCAAGCATGTCTGTCTTGGAATTCATCTGATACTAAAATTAAATTGCTGCCATCCATATACATATGTTGATTTTAATAAAATCTGGGCTGTTCTCAATTTTTCCAGAGCTGAACATGCGAACTTACATTCACTTTAATGATTGACAGCAATACAGTTGCAGTCAAAAGTCAGTTTTTTGGCAGACCAATGAAATACCACCTTGGGCTTTTGAAGGCCACTATAAATTGCCTTTGTAAACACACAGTGGTTGTAATGAACAAACCTGCTCTGAAAATTGCTGGAGTTGCACTTTATGGAAGACAGGGCCACCTGACAGACGAAGCAATAAAGGAATAGTATGTGTGGGGTCAAGCCTATATGCCCTAACAGAAACTATTCTAATACCATTCTAATTGACCTGCTGAGTTCAGGACTTTTCTGATATGTTTGGCTCTGTGGATGGCTGTTACAGGGCAATGGCAAATTACCTGCCTATCAAGTCCCAAAGATTAACTGCTTTAGTAGCCACCGGAGATCCTGTCTCATTGGGCAACAATTGTGTCTGCCCTGTAGTGGTGTGCTAGCATATCAGACTCCATTGCCATTATAATTGCCAACAGATGCTATTATTATTATCATTATTTATTTATTTATTTATCTATTTTATTTTAATATAATACTGTTTATTATTAGCTCAAAAGCTTTAAGTGTTTTACATATCAGCACAGTATTTAAACATACACTATGAAAATACCACTGCTAATTCTACATAGGTGGAGTCTCTTCCAGAATCAACTGGTGATCTTTAGCGCTGTTATTCGACAGCACTAACCATTCGTGCCATCATGCCTCCCATTGACGATGGTACACAAACTGAATAATTGTAATAATTGTTAATAATTCATAAGAACATTCATCTATGTTAAATTGTACAAATAATTAAAGCTGGGACAAAAAAACCCAAAGTAAATTAGCATCAGGTAGCATCACATATTACATCAAAGTCTATAAGTCTGGCTATACGACTGTGTTTCAGTATTATGATATTCTAATACATTATTGTTATTATCAATACTGAATACTACAATATTCAGTATTACAAATACGATTTGGTTACAGTATCAGATTAGGTTTAGGGTTATTGTTACGCACAATGGTTATAGTTAAATCTAGGTTTCAAAAATCTCATGGTGAGTACTTTTATTAATCAAAAAGCTTTTCAGCAAAAATGAATTAGTGTAAAAAAGGAATCAATGTGTTTGTGGATCCCATAGCGAGAAGGTTTGTGTGGACAGGGTTGGAGATACACGGTTGTGAGTAGGGTGGGGTAGAGGGACTGGGCTATATCAGAGCACCTGCTGAATAAAACATCTAAGAGATACAACTGAGACAGAGTGAGAGAGGATGAAATAGAAAAATGTGAGAGTGAGTGAGAGAGCACACAGATGGGCTGACTGAGAGACAGAGTGGTGACCCACTATCTTATAAACAAACAAAAAATCTTACGAGGACAGAGAGTGAAAAAAGAGAAAGCCAGTTTACAGAAGTGCTACTGAGCTTTGTTTGCATGGGTGTACTGTTTGATATGCTGACTGGCTCCATGCAGGAGTGTTCATTGGGGGTCTCAGTGGTGCTGCACTGTGTGAGTACTGATATCTGGGGTAGGCTTAAAGGATACTGGTGATTGTTTATTTATTCTAGATATGTCAGCAGTTTAAAGGTAGCATTTTCTTTTACAGATCACAAATCAGACTTATCTTCAAATACTTATTTGATAGTATGTTGCACAAAATATAAATGTTAATACTGAAAAATGTTCTGAAATGAAATACTAAATATACTGTGCTATCCATTTGGTCCTACACTGACAAGAAGTTAGTTTTGTAGACTGTAAAGAATTTGAGAATTTTTTTTCTTTAAACACATCAAACAAAAGTACAATGTTTATGCTGTGGATTCATATTATCCCATGTAACAAAAAAATAATTTCTTAAGTATATAACATTGATGATAACATTTTTAAATATTCCATTCTATATGCATATATGGATTTCATGTCCTTTAAATAACTGTGAGAAACATAATTTATGGTGCACATATTTATAGTAATATATTTATTAATATATTTTATATTCATGATTTCAGGAGTAGACAAAAATAACTTAATAAAAATATTGCAGAAGTAGACAAAGAAAATAAATTACATTAAATATATACTTATATATACACTTATATATATATATATATATATAGTTTTAGGGAAGCTAAGAAGTTAATGAATGAATATGTAATAAAACAAGTAAATTAAACCAAATTATGCTCTTTAACATCATATTCCATAATATTTTGTATTTTATATATATATATATATATATATATTTGAGAAGTTATTTTTGTCTACTCCTGCAATCATGAATATTAAATAGATTATAAAATATATTAATAAATATATTACTATAAATATGTGCACAATAAATTATGCTTCTCACAGTTATTTAAAGGACTTGAAATCCATGAACTGAATTGGTTTTATTTTGGTCAATATTTCTGTCTTTACTTCTTACATGTACAAATAGGTAATTTAGTGTAAGACTGAAATTCTCCTTTGTATACTTACTATTAACACAATAGCAGTAAATAAATAACAAAACCACAACACATTACTTTGCAGTTTAGTAACTGACTGGTAGATAGTTCTACCAATATCACAACTGGTTATTGATATTCAAATGAGAAAATGAAAATGACACAATCACAACTGAAATGCGATTAACTGTACAGCTGCTTTGACCTAAAATAATTCTCGATTAGACTAAAAAATAATATAATATACACAAAAGTTGAGTTCTAGGTAAATCATTGTATAAAAGATACAGTATATGGAGTTAAAACTAAAAGTAAATAGTAGATAACTACTTGCATAAAATGGCCCATTGTATGACCAATACACTAGATGGCATTAAAAATATTACTATTCTATTTTAGTTATCATTTTAATATCATTGCTGTAAAAGAGGATAGAACAGATGCCTAAAATACGTTTTCCACCATTATGAAAACAACATTATGATATCACAAAATACAAAAGGGATTTAACTTAATAGTAATGGGAACAATAATACATATTATTGTTACAATTATTTAATTAGAATAAAAGAAAAGTATATAATAATAAATCTGTACATTTCCTGTGTCCATCTGGCCTTTTATACCCATAAAATACTGTGACGCTAGCCCTTCCTTTTATACTATGTAACCTGCAATTTACTCTGGTAAATCCATTGTTTTGGGTTATATCATAAAAAACTAAACTGACCGTGTCTCGAGTGGCACGCTGCTGTTGAGAGCCCAGCTTTCCTGGAGCTGAACTGACTCTGGGGTGGATGGGCCATCAGCAGGTCCACCGGCTGGCACATGGCTCTGCGGGGTGCGACGACTGACATGGGCACCACAGTTCAGAGAGTTAGCCGACGACTGGTGATGATTGTGTGGAGGGGGCAGAGGTGGCCTGGGGACTGTCTGCCCATGATGAGTGGACGGACCTAAGAAAAGACAGAGAGAACTGCTGAAATCTGAGCTCAAGAAGAAGCAGGCTAATCATTGTGGCATTATTTTCAAAGAGGAAATAAGTTATTACATTTTTAAGAATTTTTAAGAATTGCAGATATTAAAGTATAAAATATGTATTATTATTATTATCATTATTATTATTATTATTAACATTATTATTATTATTATTATTATTATTAACAACAATAATAATAATAATAATGATAATAATAATAATAATTCCCTAATTAATAATAAGTCCCTGCAATTCTGAATTAAGTGGGTATAATAGTATAGAATAATCTATTTTGGGAGGAGCTTCGAAAATATGTTATATAAAGTTATATACAAAAAACAAAATAAAATAACATAAAATGTATATTTAAATGTGTAATATAAGTCTACACTGTAATCTTTTAAATGTGTCTTTATTGACGAGAGAATTGAAACTATGAAACAAATCCACATCAACAATACAAATACCAATATTGCATTTAGGAATGCTTGGAGGCTTAACTTAAGCTTTTATGGTCCATAGGATTTAGTAATAAAATTAAATTATCCACAGTGGCAGCAAAAAAATCTGAAATGTATTCTCCACATTTGTTCCATCTGTCCTAATTTTTCATCAGCACAATGCACTGCATCTCACAAAAACACAAATGTATGGTCAATTTAATGGTTCACACAGTTCTTTTTACATTAAAAAAAGTCTTTTTTCAATCTAAGGCCTTTTTTCCAGCACACAGTAGTCTGGACACTGTGTAGAGGGCAAAAGCGAGGGACTGAAAGCCCTCTTTAATTCTGTGAATAGAAGAGCAGCAGAGATATGAAAGGAAGGACTGGGGCTGAGAGGAGATCGACGATGGTCCAGGCTGTGTAATCTCAGCTTGCACAGCATGCCAGTGTGCGCCAAAATGAGCCTGTCAACAAATGCAGTGTAGCACAAAGCTGTGGGGATGAGAGAGGGACCTTGAAGGGACTCGCACTTGTAACAATAGCATCAAGAGCAATGGATTATAGTCCAATGACAAGCCCTTCAAAGCTGACCCCGACCTGGGCTTCTTACGACACCCCCTCCGCCTGCACAAAAACATAGTGGGACTTGAGGTTTGAACTGCTTTGATATCTGGCCAGGCTTGAATCTAAAGTATCCTCCTGTGTTATTTCCTACTGAGAGCCCAAAATCGAAGCGACGGCTGCTAAAGAGAGGGCAGAATTGGCTTTGTGGTGGTGCCCATCAATACAAATGCCTGAGTACATAAAGAGACAGAGCAGAACTGGTACTCTTTTCTTTTGTTCTGGACAAGAACACGCCAGGAGCCCCAGTGTGAATCAGCCAAGGCAGGAAGGGACAATAGGTCCACTCCTGTGCTTTTGCACGGCACACCACAAGGATCCTAAATGGAGGAAGTTTAGAACAGAAATGCAGAGATTACAGTAATACACATGTGCTCAGTGCTGTAAGTTTTATTACTGTGCAGTGTCACATGGAGCCAAGACACAAAGGATTCCTCATTATGTGTTACATAAGTTTCCTGCTGGGTCAGAAGTCATCAAACATTTTGAGGAAGAGGAGTCACTGGATCAAGCCATGGAGTGAGTTCAGCAGTATTAAAAGGGCGGAACTGAGTGCTTGTTTACCTTCCTTCATACAATCAACATTGGATAAACCAAACACAAAAGCCAAGCAGAAAATATAACAAAGTGGAGCGGCTCTAAGTGGTAAGTGAACACATCCAGGCTTTTCACACACTGCACCCAAAGACTAGGAATAAAGAGTAAACTCGAGTCTTTAGATAAACATGCTCATTCATGCGCCACTTCCACAACCGGAATCAAATAAAATCAAAAGGGTCGGTCGGATAAACTATCGAGATGAAACTTTGAAACAAGGGTAAAATATAAAAATATATCTCAGGCACTTAATCTTCATTTGCAAAAAACAGAATGTCTTGAGTTCTAAAATCTGAAAAGACTGATTTAAATATTGCATTTCAGTAGTAAAACACTGGCAGGTGTCCTTTCTTCTGTTTAATCAGATGCTTATTGTAACGGCAGTTTTAGTATTTTAAGGTTAGCAGCTGACTATACAGACTATCTGACCAACCAAGAGGGAAGTCAATGTATTAAACAGTAAAACAGTCCACTGTAGACCATTACATATACCACAGAATTATGAAGTGATGTTAATCAGTAAAACCAGTTAAAACCTATAGCAAAGAACAATGCATGAAATCAGTACAAATCAAGGCCACTTTTTTCACAAGGTCAGAATACCTGGAACTGAATAATGGTAGGTTGTATGTTGAGAGATCTTTACAAGAAAGAACACACACACACACACACACACACAAACCAAATTCACTATGACTAATTGGTGGATTGCTGGACAGTGCAGATAGCAGGCTAAAAAGTTAATAAAGCTGTCTAATCTGTGGACGTCTTTTATATAAGCCTTGGTGGGACGATGCGTTATTGGCCAACCTCATGAATATATTTTTGTAACAAATATTTACCCAAGTAATCAATAATGATTGATAATGATTTATGTCTCGCATATATACACATACATACACTGCCTTTGTGGAGGGTGCATGTTCTCTCTGTGTCATTGCCAGATTTCTCCAGGTACTCTTCCTGTTGAAGATGTTCTTCCACATTCCAAAACCCCAGCTGGGCTCTGTAAATTCTCCTACTTCCATATATAGTGGATCCTCATTAGACCTAGTTGGTCTTCATATTGAATCTTATTATTATTGTAAATGTAAAACTGGGTGGAACATTTACATTTTGAAATGCACTAGTTTAACTGCTCTGAAATACTGTTCTGAAATATTGCATTATTAGCATATAGGGAACAGAAGAGTTGAGAGTAGTAAATTATTTCAGACACCACCTTATATGACTTTGCTCGTTACTGTGAGACAGCAGATTCAGCCTTATAAACACACTACACTATACAAACTGCATAGTATGACATGCCTGGCAACAAGAAACACACATGCTGTTTCTAGTAAAAGTACATTACATTACATTATATTGAATACTTTACTAAACTATTAAAATACACTGCTCACTAATAGTAGGGGACATTTCAAAATGAAGTATCGCCTAATGAAATATCCCCAAATTTTTGTGAGCAGTAAATATGAAGTGCATTCTATTACAGCTTAAAAATAATTGTTTAGAGTTAATCACAATTCAGGTAAAAAAAATGTAAAATTTTTTTTAAAAAAAATTTAAAGAAAAAATTGTTATTGATGCCTGGGGTACAAATTCTCATCTGCAATCTGTAAATTCCTGCAACCCTGATCAGTCAGTACAGTCGTGGTCAAAAGTTTTAAATGGCCAAAATTTTGGTTTTCACAAAGTTTGCTGCCTCTGTTTTTTAGAACCTTTTTTCTGATGTTTATATAGTATAATATTAAATAAGGAAAGTGTTACAATACGTGTTTTACCTTTTTATTGACAAATACATACAGTTTGAATACACTCATACTTAATACACCTCTCAGAAAAATTGGGGGATATTTAAAAATTAATATGAAGTAATTAAAAAAAGCATTTGATTTTATTTCATTCAACAAGATAACCAGAAAGCAAATAAAAAATCAAAGAAAATTTTTTGAACAGGAGCATGTCAAACTGTACGCGAGCGCCACACATTGACTTTTTAGTATGGTGTATGGTCACACAAGACACACTGACAGTGATTGGGCATGGACAGGATCAAATTGTCTAGCAGTTCTGTGCCACATTAGCTCCAGGGCAACTGACAAAAGTGTTGTGGTAGGCATTGGATCGTTTGCCAGATGTCTTCCAGGTACATCCCAAGCAAGTTCAACGGGATTCAGGTCTGGAAAAAAGTTCAGTCCATGCATTTGATTCCTTGTTGAAGGTGCTGCTGATGGCCTTGCATTAACAGCTATAAAAAGAAAGTTGCTTCCAACTGCTCCAGCATAGCGTACCACTATAGGGTGCAGGGCCTTATGTCTTTTGCAGTCAAAAGAAGATTATAATCAGTTTGCCAATTCCTCCCTCATAAATGTGCATGGTCCCATGGCTAACAAATAAAATTAAAAAAGTTTGGCTGTTTCTGTAATATGGTTCTAAAGTCATACAATGGGAACTGAAAGATATGGGAAATCAATTCTTTCTTAACAAGATTGTTATACACTAAAAATTAAATTCAATATTGATGTGCTTTTGTTTTATTAGTCTTTTTATTTTCTGCCTATTCTAAATGCTGAGATACAGTACTATGCAGACATCTTAGGAGACCATTACATACGATATGCCTTTGTTTTAGCAATTTTGTAGTAACCCTATATCATTATTTATAATTTTCTTACATATATCCGGAAAATTCTGGAAATATTTATGCAGCATAAAACAAATTATATAAGCTATAGAATTTAGGGAACAATTTTGTGTGACCTTGCCTACACTACACATTGACAAGTTAACCCTTATACAGTCCAAACAATCTTAATCAGGAATGTTTTTTTGGCGAATATAACCTTTTTGTAAAGGGTACAGGGCGAAAATATGCTAAAGCTCAGTCGAAGATCAGAAAAGTGCATTATGGATTAATGAATCCAAGTTTTAAATTTTGGTGTCAATTATAAACATGTTACATATGTTCATTATACCATTGTTAAAACATAAAATTTCATGGTGGCCTAACACTTTTGCACAGTACTATATGAATGTGAATTAAAAGGAAAAAAGTAACTAGGATTTTTTTATAAATAAAAATAACCCCAAATAACACCATGAAAAAAAATTGAAAATAAAGTTTCCTTTGTTTTGATTGTACCATTTAGAAAATCAATAAACTTGCTAAGACAGAAGCCAAGTAATTACTCTTCCACAAATACATGCTCACAAACAAAAAGAGCAGAGCCCTGTTTTCCGAATTCCATGCACTATATATAACCAAGCTCCTCTTGGAGAAAACTTTTTGGTTTAGAAACCTCTCTCTGCTCCTTCAGTCTACATCCTGTTCTGCTTGCTTCTAAACACCAGGGCTTTGCAAGTCCAAATAAACTGGTGTACAGCAGTCAAAGCCCACTGCCTTTCTGACATTTCCGCCTGCATCTCAGGCTTTATGATATTCATTTTATAGGAACAAGAAACAGCTGTGCAGTCGTTCCATCTTCTGGCACCAACATTCATTTATCTCCACCAGCCTTTTTCTCTCTTGTGTTTCTTCTCCTGAAGCTTTCCGTTCCCCACCATTTAACAGTGTTTATGAATAATTAAGTTTTGATTCAGTGAGCAAACGGCAGGAGCTGACAAAATACTCGGCGAGCAGCAAAAGGCGAGAAAAGCGCCACTGGAATGTAAAAGGCCCATTTTGCCCTTACTGTCACTTCCTGACAATGAAAGCCGTTTTTCATTGTGGTGATACCAAAGGGACATATTTGAAATTTAGTAAACATCAAAAACAATTTGATACAACAGTATCAACAGTAAACATTTTGTGGCAGAACCACAAAAACATATCAAAAGAAATTTGTATTCTTAGACAAAAAACAACAAAAGTTGTGTATAATATATATAATAACTGCAAATGTTACATATACATACGTAGCTCTATGTTGATCAGAAGAATAAAACATGAAGCACGTAATAATATAGAAATTTGATGTCATTAATGTCATTTGATCAACTTTACTGTAAAAGTCAAGCAATCCTGAGAATGAGAGAAACAGCCAAAAGCAATTAGTGGAACAGAGGCCGAGGTGGGTGTAGGAGGCAGAGGAGCAGCAGCGCTACATCTTTGCAGGGTGCCGTGCCACCCCTGCTGCATGGCCATGCTGAAATTACTGTTACTAGGCTAAGATCCGCTAGGCTACGGGCCTCGCTAAGACAGGGATTAAAATAAATTGCTTGACATGAGCGGGGGGAACCTTGGAAAAACAATACGAGTAAAAGCATAAATGTCAATTTGGAATGATAAAAGACACAATCTAAATGTGGCAGCAGGAGCCTGGAGACAGTCAGGGTAATGGAGCTGGTTGCTCTTGTACTTACAGAAACAGAGCGAGAATGTGTGAGAGAGAAAAGTTGCTGGGGATAGCCACGTTCCTTCTTTCATCTCTCTACAAACTCTGTGCAAAACCGATAAGACTATCTAAAAAACACAGGATGTTCTCTGTCTGAAAATGCAGTGTGTCTTGTGCAATATTCAAAACGATTTATCATCTACTTTAGAAAGAATAGGTAAATATATACTACAACAGTAAGGGGATAGTTTAAAATAAAATATCCCTTAATAAAATATTTCCTCATTTTTGTGAGCAGTGTATATGTAATTGTTTAATCAAAGTTTTTGGATTTTCTGAATGTAAAATCCACCAAATCCACCTGAAATCTATCCAACTATCAGATATTTAAAAATTGAACCGAAAATAGGTCAGTTCAGTTCTGAGATCTCACAAAAAAACTGGTATATCACCTGGAAAGGTGCTCATACTTTTGAACAAATATTTTCTCATAAGGACCCACACAGGACATCCACAAATCAGGTTTTTTTGGGTGGTAGATTATTCTCTGTACTTTAGTGTCACTGACGTGGTGATGGTGTGTTAATGTGTCATGTAAGTATGAGAGGATCATACACAACAGTGGTGCTTTAATTGTTAAACACCTCACAGCTGGACTGAAATAGTCCACCAACCAAAAATATACAGACACCAGCATCCTGCAGGCAACATCCTCTGGGCACTGGTGAAGGATTAGAGGATGAATAGCACAAATTGTGCAACAACAGATGAGCTTGAATGTGTTTGGTGTGTCCAATACAGTGAACAGTGAGTGAACACAACAAAAGCAGCACTGCTGTGTCTGATCCACTCAAACCAGCAAAACCCACACTAACCTGCCACCATCACCATCAGTTTTTATGTTTTTAAACATATCAGGTTAGATAAGCAAATTGATTGTGTTGTCATAAGTCTCTTTAACTAATTAAGGTTGCCAAAATAAAATTATTTCTGTTACTTCAAGATCCAGAGAGGGTTATACACACTCTCATTTGATCTCAGTTAGACTGCTGCAACAGCCTGTACATGGATGTAAGTAAGTTCTCAATAGCTCGCCTGCAGTTAATCCAAAATGCAGCAGTTTGCACTTTCACAAGCAGAGACTGCATGACCCCCATCTTGGCATCACTACAATGCTTCATTGTAAACTGCAGGATCCAATTCAAACTTCTTTTATTTATTCAAGTCACTACATGGGAGATTTGCACCAACCCCATCCTTCTTCCAGGTCCTTGAGGTTATCAGATCAGTTACTCTTGGCTGTGTCACAGTTGTGTCTGAAACTCAAAAATTACATATTAATACATCAAAAACCTATTTTATTGGTTAGCCTTTGATCCTATAAATTAATTGTGCTGATTCGTGTTTGATTACATATAATGTCTTTTATATGTTCTAGTTTTTCCTCATGTACAACAATTACAATTACATTTGCTTATAAGTAAATATTTATTCAGTTACTAAATAGCACCTGATCTGTGGTGGTCCTGCTAGATACCTGACCATTAGAGAACAGAATAAAGTAGACTAACAAATTATGTAGAGAAACACATGAACTACGGTCTATAATTGCATAATTAAAACAGTGCTTCTGAATGGTGGAAATGAAATTGGCAATTAGTTGATTAAAAAGGAGATGTACTTTAGAAAGTGGTCGGAGAGTGTATTTTTAGTATATAATTTTTGCATTAGTAGTTTATTTTGCACAGTTGCTGAAAGATACAGTATGCTCACCCCTCCCATTTAAGATTTAGTACTGTATACCCATTTTATTATCATACCGCAGTGTCTTGCGCATGTGCACTTAATGCTGTTCTTTGTTATCTTGTGTTGCACCATGTTTCTAAGGAAACTACATTTCACTGTATATGTGTATATGGTTAGGAAGACAATACAATCTAATTGAATGAGTTATATTCAATATGCTATAACAAGTACACAGGGCTTTAAAGCAAAGCCTTTTACTTTCAACTGCTCACTTCAATTACTTTAAAATCAGGGCCCCTGCTACATAATGCACTGTAAATACAATCATTAATAAAGCAACTATTAAATATTTTTGGTAAGTGCCTACTCGGAGACACTGAAAGTCATTAGCTCATTGTAAATCAACGTTCATACTGTGTCACAGGGCAAGCCTGGAAGGGCTGTACAATGTGCAACACTGTGTATGTAAGCACAGATGCCAGAGACTTAGTAGGTTTGCTTTGCCTAATCCTTCTCAGCCAGAGTGCAGCGCTTATGCTTTCTTGGATACTCAGTCATGGACCCTTGCACAAGTTTGATCTCTAGAAAGCCAATGATTCACTGTTGCCTCACATGGAGGAAGCTGCCATCTAAATGTAAAGGTATGTGTGGACACACACACACACACACACACACACACACACACACACACACACACACACAAACGGACCGAACCACAGTAGTGCAGTAACAGTGCATGGCAACAGTGTTACAATTTCCATTAAAATAGCTTACATACTATAATATTACTATAGATTTAACTACAAACACGTGTCTTACCTGGCACCGCTACAAGGTCCAAACTTGCTATGCATTGGGGCATTGCTAATGAAATGGCTAACACGGGATGGGGCATTCAGTCTGTTTTCAACATTACTGTGCATGTTTTGCCTAATGTGAACTTGGTATCTCTGCCATACTTGATTGGCCAAGCTGTTATTCAATTACATATATTACTTATGTTAACCAATACATAAATGTAAAAAAATATATA
Organism: Parotocinclus spilosoma; assembly: GCA_033117975.1. Classification (NCBI taxonomy): domain Eukaryota; kingdom Metazoa; phylum Chordata; class Actinopteri; order Siluriformes; family Loricariidae; genus Parotocinclus; species Parotocinclus spilosoma. The sequence goes on from JAVSBV010000055.1 coordinate 2,954,212, forward strand.
ATTGGTACAACTCTCCACTACTGTTTTAAGTAATTTAGACAAATGTTTATACTGTACTTTGTTTTATTAGCATTATTATTATTAATTAATTAATTACTTCATTCATTTATTCACCAATACAAAGTAGGTCACATACATTCCCACTCAAAAACACACTCACCAGACAAGGGCACTTTGGAAACGGCAATTAAAGTAATATATGTCTGTGGAATGTGTAAACCCAAGCGGAAATGAGCAGAACATGCTAACTCCACACAGGCAGAGGGCAGGGTTGGGATAAAGCCAGGGAACTCGGAGCTTGTGAAGCGACATCCTATTAGGTGTCGCCCTATTATTATTATTATCATTATTATTATTATTATATATTTTTTTATTATTATTATGTTGAACACATTGATACCTAGATGCCAACTGACATGATGAAAGTCTCTGGAATGTGGGACTATTAATAATTAATTCTTTGTTGATATACTGGTGAAACCTGAAGGACTATAGCCACAAAAGCACTGCATGACCACAAACCTTTCCTCACCTATAGCCCCAACATTTTTTATGTATTTGTTTCTTGGTTTGACTAAACTTTTTGAACAGACTGATATAATGAATCTATATAGAAATCTAATCTGCCTAACACAATACTTAATGGTAAATATTTAAAGCAAATTTTATGGACATACTATTCATTTAATTTGGTCCACATTAAAAAAGGTTTGATGTTTTTATGCCAAACACCTAAAATTCAACTCGGAAACTAAGCCCCTCTGAAGGTTTTAGTGCCAGGAAGCACAAACTCCCAAGACAGAGGTTGAAAAGAAATACTTTAAAGTATGTGAGACTGTGCTTTTTATTCTTTTATGATTCAGTCTCAAGGCAGCAGTAAGAGCTGAACTGGCCATGTATTTCAAGACTTTCAGCAGGCTTCACAATGTTGACACATTGCAGCATGAATCTGCAGGAAGAATGGGGAGTGTGTAGGATCAGTTTCTGGCTCTGCTCAAATCAGTGAGGATACATGCCTCGAAATAGCCAAGGACGTGAAATGGCCCAAGGACAGCACTCCGACTGCTGCTAAATGCTGATCTTTTTTTCCTGAAAATTTCATTAAAGATATTATGCTGCTTTAACAAGGTGAAGGATAACGAAACTGAGAAAAAAGAGACAGCAAGTCAAAGTGAAAGAAGGACTTTAGATATTCCATTCACGTCGTTTTCCAGCTTTGGACTCTCGTCTGCAGTAATTAGAGGATAATAGTGGGCTTCTTATGCAACTCCAAGACCAGGTGCAAATGCACCCTAAATCTGCAAATGTGCCAAAACACTCTTCATTACACCACTTATTTCAAGCTGGAATATGATCTATAAGGGTGACTCTTGACTGCTTTCTGAGGAGTGATCAAACATTCAGGATTCTATGCAAACCTCTGGTGATTTTCTTGTTAGCGTGCAAAAACACTGAAATAGCGAGGGAAGAGAGTAACAACACATGAATAATGCATTGGTCGTATCACAGCACTATGAGAGGAGAAATGAAAGAAGCCAGGAAGAGAGGGGAGCTGGAAAAGGCCACGACTCACAGCGGCCTCATCTGAGCGTAGATGCCTAAAACACCTCCAGCAGGAGCCGTCACCTGCTCGCACTAATACTGCAGCTCGGCCAAAGACTTCGCAGAACATCAGCGCATACCAATTACACATCAAGCAGGGAGTCTGCAAGCCGAACATATCGGGTCACCCTCACAGTTTAGCACAGACAGGGAAAATGGTCTTACCACAGCAGTATCCAGAAAGCTCTATAAACTCAGCATCATGCCATACCAATGCTTCCGCATAACAGAGCTCATACAGGATCAGTTCTGGTCTGGGAGATAACTTGCTATAATAAAGAGCAGCTCCATACTTGACTACAATCATACAACACTTCAGAAATTCTGGTTACACTTATAAAAATAGAAGCTCGATTTAGGGTGGCATACCATTGCTGTCAGCTTGTAACAATGACGGAAGTCATCTAACAAATCTGCACCTGTACCTGCGGAAGTCCCTATTGCTCGTGTAACCTTTTTCAACAAAAACCCCTGAAGGTAGCGGTTAAAGAAAAGAAATGCACCATGGCCATTGCGAGGGCTGTTACATGAGCACTAACGATTCATAATTCATCACTCCATTTCCAGCTTTAAATAATATGCAATTATATGAGTAAGAGTAAAGGTAAGTGAGGAATAACCCTTTGCATATTTGATGTCTGTAAGCAAAGACCTTATCCCTCATACATGACTATGCTTAGAAATATTTTTAAGCAAGTATGCAGTCTGAAGAAATAGCATCAACCATCAGCAACAGCAAATAGTACAGTCTGTGATTCATTAGTCACGCACTTAGTCAAAGCATCAGAGATTCACATTACATATACAGTGCTTTTTCCTGATGACTTTCTTCTAAATGGATTAAAGAAATTCCTGCTAAATGAACAGTTTAATGACAAAATAAGCTTTAAAATGAGCTCAGTAACTGTCTTAAAGAGGTTTTTGTACAGTGCATTTGCTGATAGATAGATAGATAGATAGATAGATAGATAGATAGATAGATAGATAGATAGATTTCTAGACAAAAATGTTACACATGGACATTATTTATCAAGGAAAATTATACAAAATGACTTAAGGAATTGATTTAAGGAAGGAAAAGCATGTGCGACTTATCTGCCAGTATTACTACAGCACTCCACCAGTCTGGGATTTATGGCAGAGTGGGCAGAGTGGTTTCATCAGACCAAAGAATCTTGCTTCGTACCGGTTTTGCAAACTGTAGGTGGGCTTTTATGTATGTTTTACTGAGTTTGACCACTAAAGCCCTAAAGCCCAGATTGGTGGAGTGCTGCAGTGTTGGCTGACCTTTGGAGCTCAGATGGGAGGTGATGGGATGGTCAGGAATTGATACAAGCAGCATGACTTGATGAACGCTTCCTGTCAGGTGCCCACATTTTAGGCTGGCAAAGGTAATAGTGTGGGAAACTTTTTTCTTGGCACACCCTGGGTTATCTGATACATAGGCATTTGAACAGACGGGCTTAGCTAAGCATTGTAACCAATGGCAGTAGGACACTTTCAGCAGTACAATGCACCATACAAGGGTTGCATAGTCATGAACTGGTTCCAGGAACATGACAAAGTTATCATTGCTTCTCTGGCCTTCACAGTCCCCAAATCTTAATCCTATAGAGCAACTCTGGGATGAAGTAGAACAGGCTGTTCATGTCAGAACCTCCATCTAATTTGCAGCAACTGCAAGAAGCTATCCTGTCCGCATGGGTCAATATTCCGGCAGAAAGATTGCAACACCTAATGGATTCTAGCTTGCAATGAATTGCTATGGTTCTGAAGGTCAAAGGAGTTCAACACACTACTAGATGGGTGTTTATAATAAAGTGACAATTCAGTCTATATAGATCCTGTTTCTACCCCACAAAGAATACAGTTGTAAGTGGTCTCTGAATGGTAACTCAGTCACATTTTTGTATTTTTTGCTGTCTATTAAGAATAAAAGCAACCGCTAAAGAAAGCAAACTTAAATATGCCTTATATGAACCATTACAAAGTAGGTAAGGTTCTGCGACCTTTAAAACACAAGCAAAACATATTTAAGTTTAGGGTTAAGTTCCTTTATTTTAGAATATTAACAAAACATATTTTTTGACAAACCAGTTTTATTGAATACCAGATTTATTTTAGTAAATGACTCATTTCTAGCTAACAAATGCATTGCAAAAACAACTTAACACAACCTTACTCTAGCTGTGTCAGCGCTTCCCAATTTGCATGCTTAGAGTAGGCCAGCATAAGATTATTAACACAGTAACTTGGGTTTAATTTTTAGCACACATGCTTTATTACACAGTTCTTACAAAGCATAAAGTAATGGTAAATAATGACCAAAAATAACAAAACAGATTCATATTGGCATTAATCTAAAACAACCAAACAAATTCTGCCCCTACACTCATGTGTTCCAAGCATACATGCTTCATGAACACATTGATATGGACTAATTTGTTGGTATCCTGACAGCTCGTTTAAACAATGCTTCATTCCACCGTAAAAGGGAAAAAATTAAAAGCAATTGTCTCATGTATACCCACATGCCATAGAAAAGAGTGTGAAAATGATACATATTTGCTTGTTCTACAAAGATCTTCTAAAAGTGCTTGGAAATACATTATATGTTAGCACCCATAGAAAAGACTGGATTATACATGTATAATTGGATTATAGTGACATTTTAAACAAACTTATTATTTAATTATTTTACTTAATTTACTTTACTTATTTACTTAAGAAACGCAGTAAATAGTATACATGTCTCCAATTTTCCTCTAATCAGTCATACACTTAGGTCAGACTTTTTTGATTGCTTGTTTCACGGATCTGCCGATGATCATATTTGAAGAATATAAAAATATATATATATATATTTGGTATTTCTCGGGTCCGCCGCAGCACCAATGGTTGAAATTTTTAAAAAAATTAAAAAAATTAAAAAATCCTCTGATGGAGTGACAACCGTTTTTTTCTGTTGATTTGATTTTTTTCCAGATTCAATTTAATTTCATTGTAGGTTAAATAAACTTTATTTTAAAATTGAAAAATAGCTGTTATTTCTTCCTCCTTCCTTGTATTAATTCCACATAGTCCTCAAAAAATTGAAAAGTGCTGAAAAATAAAAAATTTTTTTTCCTCACTCCTCAGTAGATTCTTAAGTGGGACATCCGAGAAACAAGCAATAGAAAACGTCAGGCCTTCAATAGAGAAAAGTAGTCAGTTTGCTGTTTAGTATCATCGTGTCCACCACACTGAGCATTTATGTCTGCTAAATGACATAAATATACCAGAGAAAGCGGAAAACAATGTTATCTGATGATTTACAGAAGAAAATTACTAAAAAGTCACACTAAAAAATGTAAGGGCTACAAGAGCATGTCCATGCAGCTTAATATCCCTGTGACTACAGTTGCAAATATTACTAAGGCATTCAAGGTCCATGGGACCTCCCAGGAGGTGGCTACAAGAAAAAAATCGACCCCAGATTGAACAGAAGGATAGGGCGAATAGTAGACAAAGATCCAAGGACTTTCAAAGAGATAAAAGCTGAACTCCAAGGTCAAGGTACATCAGTGTCTGATCACACCATCGGATACTTTTTGAGTGACAGTGAGAGCCATAGAAGAAGACCCAGGAGGACTTCACCACTGAAAGAAAAACAATGCGTATTGACAAGCCACAATGCTTCTGGAAGAATGCCCCTTCTTTTCAAAAAAAAGTTTTTTGCAATACACATCAGCTCTATGTTCACAGATTAATAAAAGAAGCCGTAAAAGGAAATAACTCCATACATACTATATGATTTAGAGCTGCTTTGCTGTGTCTTGAATATATGCAGGATAAAAGCAGTGTAACAGGATCAAGACTCTCAAGGCATTCTGATGAAAACCTCCTAGATGGCAGAAAGCTGGGTCTCAGTCTTAGGTCATTGGTCCTAAAACAGTATAATAACCTCAAAGTAGGCTTCAGTGAAAGCAGCCTTTAAAAACAAGACAGCTGGAGCAGTTTGCTATGTAAGAGTGAAACCAATTAACCATTGATGGGTGAAGAAGTCTTACTGAGAACTACGGAAATCACTAGATATAAAATATAATGTTGAGTCCCATAATTCTAAAGACTGCTCAATAATCTATTCATCAAAACTCAAACGCAAAGCTGGATCTTTAATACGTGGAATAGAAAATGATGGATGCCACATCATTTTGTCAAGCTATTTAAATTAACCCATGTGCTTAACATTTGTTTTGGCTATAAGAGAGGGAGGTTCTAACCACAAAATCCCAACATGTAGCTTTCATGGAAAATTTATTTTGAAAAAATACAATTTCAACTTGACTTGTGCATAATTATCAACAACATCTGTATTTCTGATAGATAAACACAGGTACTGACATCAGATACATTACTGGCAGTATGGTGAACAAGATTTGCTCTTTTGCAATAGTAACTGACCTTTATTTAAAAAACACACATAGGATTTTAAACCTGTATTTATTTATTCTTTAAAATTTAGAAGATAAAGATTTTTTTTACTTTTATTATTTACGTGTCCTACTTAAAAGCTTGTACAAGTTTATATGTTTATATAAATTAAATTCACAACCAATTAAAAAAAATCAAAACCAATACAAACTAAGAAAAAGTGATCACAAGAATTCAAAACTAAGATAAGTACTGTACCATTACTATACCTTTTATATAAACAACAGAGGCATAATAAATAAATGCTAATGTAGTAAGTGTTAATGACCTGTCTTTATTTAATAGTTTTCCTAAAGCTTTTATGAAATACATTTTACTGTATGGAAATGGTGGTACCACTTTATCTTGTTTAAAGTATTTTATTTTCAGTAAATCCATTTTACCAAGACTGATTGTACAAAGCGGGAACGGGGCTGGAATGAGCTGGAATTTTATCAGTAGAGTGGTAAATTAATACTGCCAAATCAGTACTTGATATATCGCCTGAGCTATTTTGTGATGTGTAACTTAAAAGCATGCTCTCTCTCTCTCTCTCTCTCTCTCTCTCTCTCTCTCTCTTACACACACGGGCAACTGTATCCCAGATCTTATAACGTGAATGAGTAATGGCGTTTCCGAACCTGAGTCTGCCGATTCCTGGCACGCTCAGTTTGCTGTTGTATGATTGATGCTGCTGCACTGTACTGTAAAAGCAATCAGGCTGAATGCACAACTACAGCAGAGGCAACACAATTGTTATGTTAAAATTTCAACTTTAAAAGCAAAAGCAGTAAAGCATCACTCGACTGCAGAGGCATGAAGCAGCTGATCTTGTTAACCACTGACTGGTATTGCAGTATAACATTTACTTACAATTAAATTTAATTCATGCGCAACATCAGTGTGAGTACTTTAGCAGCATATGTTATGTGAAACCAGATGAACGGTAAATGCATGTTTATCTATGGAAGGATTTAAGAAAATGATTTCACTAGATGTCAACACTAGATTAGGCTTTTTCATACATTGGCCTTTACCTGATCAAAGCTATTTCAGCTGCACAAATCTACACTCACAGACTCGTAGCCTAGCATAAACACAGAGCTTTTCTAATAAAACTAGAGATTTCTTTTAGAAATACTGTTTGAGCACATGAACGGATATGAAAGTTGCAATTCTGATCACGTCACTTACATTTTCACACTATACTTTCTGATTCAGCATCACATGCCTAACATGATTGGTTGTGTCTGAGGGGGAAGGCCAGTCAAGGGATCATCCCTAAAAATGACACCATCCCACAAACAAAAAATGGACCAACCCTAGTTCATGGGAAACATTTGATCAAACTCATTGGAACCATTAAGACTCAGATATGGCTCAAATGGAGCCACCTCTCACGGTCAAATGAATACAAGCATCAATACTTTTTTCTGTACAGGCACCCAGGTACAGGATTAAATATCCAAATCGCTAATTCTCTTGATGTCTTTATACTGTGACTGAATACTTACCCGTTCATGCGACCCATAAGCAAAGACTGAAATTGCACTTACACCTATTTATAGATTAAAAACCTCTTGCCGTTATTCCTTCATAGTTCACAGCCACATCAACCACTAGCAGCTGTTGCAAATTAACATCTAAAAACTGTGGAACTGTGGTAGCCTAGTGGTTAAGGTACTGGACTCTGGACCAGAAGGTCTAGGGTTCAAATCCCACCTCTGCCAAGCTGCCACTGTTGGGTCCTTGAGCAAGACCCTCAACCCACAATTGCTTGAATTGTAAGACTGTATTAATTGTAAGTCGCTCTGTATAAGGGTGTCTGCTAAATGCTGTAAATGTAAATGTAAAAACGCCAACAAATTATCAAATAAAAATGCATGTCATGGCTTGACAGTGTACGAGTATATATTAAACACTGTAGTCATGGGACTGTTTTTTATACAAACACTGCAATTTTATAAGAAATCACTTTCAGATTGCTATAAAATAACCTGGTGTCTACTATACCTACTATAACGGGTATAATTATAGTAAAACAGACCCATTCAGACTAGGAGGAACTTTAAATCTCTGAACCCTGACAGGAATGGTCGATTGTTGAGGCATTTTTCTCGACAATGTCTTTAAATTATAATATTTCCATTATTTCATGTATTTATTGACAATTATTATTGCATTACATTCTTTTGCTTTATTCACTTCACTTTATTCATTCGTTTAATCCTTAAAAATATAGGCATAAAAACAACTGTTTTACATTGCACTGCTCACAGAAAATAGGGGATAGTTTAAAATGATTATGAAGAGAATCCCACAAGAGCTGCTGGACAATCTGATCCTGTTCATGCCCCATCGCTGTCAGTGTGTTTTGGCAGTCTTGGGTGATCATACACCCTACTGAACAGTCAATGTGTGGCACGCTTGTCCAGTTTAACATGCTTCTGTTTGCCCCTATGAATATATCACTTGCTACTCAATCACGATAATTGTTTCTCATTTGCGTAATCGCTTTCTTTGACAAATTTCTTTCATTTGCTTTTATGATGATTTTGTTTAATGAAATTAGATCAAATGCTTTATTTTTAGATCGCTTCATATTCATTTTGAAATATCCCCTATTTTTTCTGAGCAGTGTAGTTACATTACTTCTTGCGGGAAAATTTGTTTCAGACTTTGAACAAATCATAGTTCGGATGGCCTTCAGGAACCAATTAAGTTCACATTCCAAGGTTCCACTGTAAATAGGGACAGAATCCAAAGAACAAAACAAAACTGCAATCAGTGACAACTATCCCCATGCCAGATGCAGGATAAGAATCAGAATTGGGATCCAGTGCTCTAAATGGCTCATAATCACATCTGGTGGGATGACTGTTGTCCGAACATCAGTTTCTGTGGGACTCTCTGTTCATGGAGTTCCATTCCCAGCCAGGCAGCAGATGTGAGTAAAATTTTGCTCTGCATTACTTGCTATGCAGAATTGAATTTGCTTTCCACTCATTTTTTCTATGAATTTAAATGAATAAAACTCAAGAGAAGTCTGAATTCTTTTAAAGCAAAAAATAAACCTACAGCTAGATTTGATTAAGTTTCTCCTACTACATGTTTAAAACAATTGAACACCTACTTGAACTAATTTTGGATATTTAGATAGAAGATTTTCTTTTTTCACAAAAACATTTAATATGCCCAATCATTTATAACCAAAAACACTCGCTTGCTATTCTTTCACTATGCAAGGTCATAGCAACCATTAGTTGTTGCTTCAAGCTGACTTAAAACATGCAGTGCTTAAAGGTTTGAGCAAAAATAAACACAGCGGACAAAAAGTTAGTCAACTGTACAATTTGTAACATGTGGCGATATCTAACCTTAATGACAGTTTGTAGTCTGTCAGGTATGAGTTTCACCAGTGTCTTTGAACATCCAGTTGCACCGTGCTGCACAAAAGCCCCAAATTAGGCCAATAAATGTTATTAACATAATTGTTATGTAGTAATTAATACAATTTTATTCATTTACCATAAATCTGTCATATTAACATTTTACCAGCCCAAGAAAACATTTATTTTACTAAGAGATAAAATAAAACAAAATGCATGCTCTGGTAAGGTGCTCTCTCTAAATATTAAATGATATGAATTGACATATATCCATTTTGTCATGTTATGGTATAAAGAAGGATAATATCTAAAGATAATAAACAAAAAGGAAATGTCTGAAGTATTAGCTCAGTAAATAATGTTCTGCTAATACACTCAGTTCAGGTTTTCGTTTTGACAGCAACACAGTTGTTTTTACTACACTTACAATGTGTAAGTATAAATTATAGGTCATGCGACGTGCTTTTGTTTAAGAGGTATAAGAAGTGTTTAGAGCACTTTAATTTCAAACATGATGTGCTGCAACTCTAATACTGCTTGAAATACATACATTTAAATACAGCTTTAATAACAGAAAGTCTGTTTTATAATATAATATAATATAATATAATATAATATAATATAATATAATATAATATAATATAATATAATATAATATA
>JAVSBV010000055.1:2966025-2977183 GCA_033117975.1 Parotocinclus spilosoma
AGCTCAATTTTGAGCTTCATGGCGAAGGCTGTGAATACTTACGTAAATGTGATTTCTTAGTTTTTTATTTTTCATAATGGGGTATTTTGTGTAGAATTTTGAGGAAAGAGATTCATTTAATAGAATTTGGAATACGGCTGTAACGTAACAAAATGTGGAAAAAATGAAGCGCTGTGAATACTTTCCGGATGCACAGTACCAGAGCACAAAAGTTGCTGTATCGGCTCGCATTTCGGTGTGCAACACTTTCTCAGCTGCTAGAGCACAGGTTAAGAGTCATTAGCCATATGAGTGAAGGTGTTCCTCTTGACCTTAATCAAAGACTCAAAAATCAGCTTGACTTGTAAATGAGCTGGGTCAGGGCATGTGGAAAAATGATAAAGTCTGTACAATACTTCCATTTATGTAATAAAAATTTAATAAATTAAAAAAGCAATTACAACCTCAAATCATACATTTTGGGATGGTATGGAAAATGCAAATAAAGTAAAGGTGATCCAGTTTGTTAAGAAATGCATAAGAAAATTATTGAAATGTTTAAAAAGCAGTTTTCCTAAAAAAAATCAAAATAAAAAAAAAGACTGGTAGAGATTTGCTAGAATGGGTTATACCAAACACTGCTGTTCTGTGTCTCTCAGTATGACACTTTCGGCTCTTCAATTTTCTGTCCTGCCCTACTAAATAAAGTCCATAAAGAAATCATTCACCAACTTTGACATAGACTGGCTTGCACAGAAGCCTTCAGATTCTCCATCAGATACAGTTGAGATTAACAGTAATGGAAACATTTTCTGAGGGATTGGCCCGACATCAGTGTCCTATGGCATGGTCAAATTATAAAAAGAAGAGTGACGGCTGTTGTAGCAGCAAAAAGGTGGACAAACTACAGTACACCATCTCTTTTAAGATGTGTTGTTTTGGTATATACAGTATCTACTTACTGTAAATATTAAAGCAGCTAAATAAATGTTGATCTGAATTATTCAAGAATATTGGGTAATATGGAAAAGATGAGTAAATGGCAATAAAAAGGTCAATATCTTGATCTAAACACTGAAATCTGTGGGGTAAGAGGAAGAGAGAAGTCCACATGAGAGGACATGGAGCCCTGGAGGATCTTTAACGAGTGTCTCAGATTACTTGCTCTGTATTCTACAGAACATCAAGCTTTACAGGAAATGATTCAGTGCTTTTATTGGGCAAAAAGTAATGAAAGTGGAAAAACTGAGAGTTTTACTATTGTTTTATTAGATAAATAATAATTTTAAAAAAACTAATTCACAGACAGAGATTTAATGTGAAAGGGCACTGGTTTTGTCTTTTTTTTGTCTTCCACTTTAGGTGGGCATACAAAGGTACCTTATTATGTGTTGACATAACTATGCCTGACTATTAATGAATTAACACCCCCTGTGTTATTACCCTGCTTCTACCTCTCAGTACTTATGTGTGTCCTCTAACCTCAATCACCTCCTTCTCCTTAACATGTCATACAACCACCAATCAACTCTTCACTCAGGGTATATGACTGGGTCTTTTTACATGCAGTCAGCTTGGTCTATGATATTTGCAGAGATGTATCATTCCAACATTTGCTAAAATACCAAGCAATGGTGATGAGGATGAGTGGAAAGGAAAGAGAGAGGGGGAAATGTTCACAGACTAAATTAGATTATCACGATCTGGGGACTCAGGAAGAAAATTAACTGCATTGTTACATCTCTGTCACTTCATCGTCATTGTCTCAACCTACATCACATAATGTGATGACTCTCAGAATCACAAATATGCCTACAAATTATTTGAAAGGATTATAGTTTTTGTTTATGACATAACTGACAATTTCTAGCAGTTCACATTAAGGTCACTTCAGTTTGTGCTTCTGCCTTTTACAGTACAAAATCATTAAAAATGATTGCCTTGCCTATTGTGATGAACCACTTATTGCAACTTTTAAAAAGTGACCATAATTACTGTTACCCATAACAGGGCAGCAAGTGCTACCACAGAAGCAAAGGCGGTTTTATCTAACACATAATTAACTAGCTATATAAAATAGACCAGTATATTAATGAAGATGCAGACATTTCCAGAAAGCATCTTCACAAAATGTTATGTATAGACTTCTAGCTGCGAAATGACAATCACATTATTACAATTTTCAACATGGTACCATCCAAGAAAAGAGTAAGTAACCTGCTAGTAAGAAAACTGAAAAAAAAAAAAAAAACTTTTCATGTTTTAACCTAGCATTTTACGTTTCAGGATCAAATGGATCCAGTATCTATGGCAACACAATACACTCATAATACAATACACATTAAATTTAATCCTAAAACAACAGTGGGGCACATATGCTATATAGACACATTATATGGCAGCACACATGACAGTCACAACCAATGTACCAATGTGGTGGAGCCATAAAACTATCAACTGAGAAACTCAAAATGGCTGCTCAGATTTCAAAATGGAAATAAAGAAGAAAACCAACGAACCTAGGCTATGATAATATCTAATCCTCCAATATTCATGCTTAATTTCATTTTATTCATGTAGCAACTTAAATATCTTCTTATACTGCTGAAATTACCAGAGCTTTTCATCGTGTTCATTTATATTTGAAGTGATCTTTTCTGTTTCTGTTCTCAAGCTAGATATAACAATGTCACTTTTTATAAATCAGTTTAAATGTGCTTTTTTTTCTCTGCGTCCCCTTTGCTTTAATTATTAATCGTGTAACCTTTTCTTTTGGACAGATTAATTATTCACTCACGCAAACAAACAAAGCCTAACTTAATATAACATTTACAGGTACATCCCAACTTACGATGGGGATATGTTCCGACAAATCCAAATACATAAAGTTCAATTTGTCATAAATCGAGGAATTTTAGATATAATCTATATTGTAAAGAAGCCATTAAAATAAAAATAAAAACTTGACTGGCTTTTCCTCACTACATTTCCCAGTGCTCATCACTCTCGCCAAGTCTCTGTCACACACTGCCGAGTGTTGGAGAATGTTATAGTGAGTAACGTACACGAAACATGTTTAAAACATGACCACAATCAATTCTGAATTTATATTGAATCCTTAGCATAAAGATTATTCTATAATAATGTATTGCATATCTAGCGTAATTAATCCCTATATCACACACTTTCGACTTCCTCATACGAGTACTGTTTACTCTGTACATTACATTTTGCTTGCTCATGAAAATTAAAAATTTAAAAGTACAATTTCTGTTGAATGTGTTTTTCTGTTTATTATTATTCTTTTTATTGTTCTTATTTTATTGTTTGTATTCCAGTCATCAAGTCAAAATACCGTAAGCTGTGCAATTGTAAAATGAGGAGTACCTGTACTGCCAGCATTTCAACAAAGATGTTATGGTGTACAGCAGCATTTAGCATGCCTAAGTGGCTTATCTTACAAGTGCAAGTTATATGGGTTTCATTAGTCTCTGAACATACTGGAAAATGTAGTTTCTTTATTTATAGCATACCAGCTAGCGTTGTGCTTCTTCTACGGCTTTCACTCAGTGTTGCATCTTCTGGTGACCGGAGTCAATACAAACATTTTCCAGAGATGTGTAAGTAAATGACTAAGAACATACTTTTAAAATGTGCTAATTTAATTTACAGTGCATGCGTACGTTACAGCCTTATTCCAAATTGTATTAAATAAATTTTTTTCCTCAAAATTCTACACAAAATACCCCATTATGACTAACAATGTGGAAAAAGTGAAGCGCTGTGAATACTTTCCGGATGCACTGTAGCTTTGAATGTTTATTCATGTGTGATGTGTTTATTCATTTGTGCAGCCATTCTGAAAAAGTAGTATCATGTGTGGTAAATAATACAGGATCAGATTATTAATATGAAATCATCTTATCAATACTGTAAACACAAAACCAGCTGAACACTGCATATTGCTAGCCTTGCATCAAACCACTTTTCTTTATGTAAAAGTCTGTGCTTTTTTACCTCTAACCCTTACTTACTGGGACACATAATTTTATTCATTGATTAATAGATGAATGCAGTTGTTGCTCAAATAAAAATGTTCAGTCATGTTCAGTGCTTACTTTATTACAAATTGCCAGGCTGCAGACTTGCAATATGGTCGGTTCTATGCTCTGTTTGAAAATGTAAATCTCTATCTAAAAATTGTGCAGAAATGTTTTTTCTTTTTAAGTTGGCAGGGAACAGGTAAACGGTTTCAACCCATCTGCCTCGGCCAATCTGTCCTGTCTCACCTTTTCCCTCTCCATGTAGCTCCAGCTTTCTCTTTTTCTTCTGTTCTTTCCACATTTAAATCTGTGGGTCTTGTTTGTTTTGGTGTGTCCTGAATCTGTGTCCCGTTTTTGCCAAGAACATTTATTTATTTATTTATCAATTATCATCAAAGGAAAGAAAACTGTTACAGTGTAGCTTTGCTAGCTTGCCATATTTAATGAGCTAAAAATTCTTCTTTCTCTTAGACTGCACATAGGCTTTCAAAAAACTCCCACACGCTTCGGTGTAAATTTGACATGATATACTCCGGCATGACGTGGCCGTTGGCCATAATGTGGTATGACACTGGTGTCAAAGAGATTTGACCTCCTGCTTTTAACAGCCGCAGGGCTAATTCACTGCATGAGGAACTCGCTATTTTTGGGGCGAAGCGTAACAGTTCTGGTGCCTTGGCCTTAGCATATTTTTACTTAGAGGTTTGGCAGAACATGAGTTATTATATTGGGTACGGTTACAGCATGATCTAGCTTATAAAAGAATGTAAGTCTGCATTCTTAGAAAATAGCAGTCTCTACTCCGGTATGAGATCAGACAGATATACCTGACTATTCTTTTTCTGAATTAAGTTACAGTTGCTTACCTCAATAGCAATAACAGGACTTATCAGTCAATCAGAGTTCCTGTTTGAAACAGACACTTGCTCATGAATCGCAGAATATCCTCTAAATTACCGAAAGCAGCTATGATGGTGTCATCATCTGTCTCTCTTAAAATACACAAATGATTATTACCTTAAGCTCAAGCTACAAAATTTGAAGTCTGATACATCAGACAAGTGCAATTTTTATCTAATAAATGCCTACTGTTTCATATCCTCCTGTAAGTGAGAATGCGCTATCTTCAAAGTGACAACCCAATTAATGGCACAACCAAGTGAATTATTAGTCTCCTTTTTATTTTAGCTGATAACCGAAACACAGCCTTGCAGAATATTACATGAAGATGCTTTTCAACCAGATGTGTGGATTAGTAACTAAGCCTTTGAAGTGGATCACATACTAAGACTTTTCTCTACACAAGGGCTCAAAGGTAATGAGTTTATGAGTCGGAGGATATGACTAACATTGTTATCTTGTTGCGGCTTGTTATCTTCATTAATCGAATCCTTTCTAAAAACACAAAGCACTGCTGCTATAATCATTTATTACGAGAAATGGAAACCTGATAAATATCACACTCAGGCACTCCACTGGGGTGTGCAATTTGTGATAAATGATATTCTCATACTTGTCGATTCTCACAATTCTTACATAATAGCCTGATAGCGATAATCATTTTTTTATTTAGCACCTGTTTTTTCAGATTTTTTTTAGGCATATTAACTACCTTTACACAAATGAACTACTACAAATAAAGTCTGTGATGCCATGTTTCTCAGCATACTTTCCAAGGAAAACAGTCACACAATACAACAGATGCTCTGTTTATAATCATTCTTCTTTTAGAACCAAATCCACCACGAGTTTCTTTTAAAAAACAGCTCTATTTTTGTACAATTTCACAACAGAAACTGGTCCTTTTTAAAGTTCGGTAAAATCTACTGGGCTCCCCTAAATAAAAAAAGATGCAAGACTTCTGGCACACGTTCCACAAAGGTATATACTGCAGTTGTTTCTTATTGCTAATTTAAAGACTTGGTAACCACAGAGTTGTTTTATCTGCCTCCTTGCATATTCTGAGTGTGCACAGCAATAAGGTAAATCTGAATCCTTTTTCTAGACTGATTTATTATGAAGTACTTTCAAGCAGCTGTAGAGGATAAATTGCCCACAAATCCAGCTACAAAATATCCATAGAATTGCAACCTGTGTTGTCCTAATGTCAACAAACAATTGTACATTGTAAGCATCACAAAACTGCAATTCATGGCAACACTGGCATTCAGAAATGTTCTGTATTATAAAATATTGAGTGAAAATACATCAACTGTAGGTTCGAGAACACAGAGCAAAGAATTTGAGACCTGGGAAAAAAAATTACCTAGACATATATTTTTATATTTTTGATTGTTGTCAGACTAAAAGATCAATTGATGGCCCACACCAGTACCCTAACAAGGTCCCTAGGACCTTAGGAGATTAAACAGCTCCACAACATCACTGATCCTCAACCACACTTAACAATGAGAATCCAGCTATTTATAATGTAATCATCTGTCTGTTAACACCAAACACACCACGCATGGTTATTGCCAGAAATCTGAAATTTAGTTTGACCATAAATGTTTGATTGGCAATAAACTTGAAACCGGGCAAGCCAAGTAAGTGCTCCAATTTGGTAGAGAAATACCTCAGAACCTTTGCTGTGTGTGGGTGAGCATTATCTTGCTGGTCACAAGAGGTCCTGTACATATGTCTAAGTTGTTAGCATCGTTAGCAACAGTGATATGCGATGACACAGGCAGTTATGGGAGTGTGTCCACAATGTGTTGTCGAGTCATGTCTAACAGTCAAAAATATCCCACCAAGAGGTACACTACCAAAAAGTAGCCACTGAGAGTTTGTTTTTTAAGGGCAGTGACCCATTATCTGCCTGAGGTTGAGTACGACATTTCTATCTGGGGGTGTTGTTTTTGTTGTTGTTTTTTGGTATTTTGAGAAAATACACATACTTCAGGAGCAGGTACAACAACAGTGCAAAGGATAGTAGAGACATCATAGTTTTTTTTGGAAGACATGCGTGTTTTGACTTCTGCAGAATGAAGACACTGGGATATTCTGACTAGTGTCTTTATTCCAATAATAAAGAATAAGGAAACACCACTATCTTGCCTTTCAGACAAAGTCAGATCTCAGGTTAGGATGTAATAGGGGCCCTACAGGAGAAGTGTAGGTGTGTAAATCTGACCAAATAATCTAAGTAATATGGAGTAGAACCATTTGAGGCCTGAAATGTCATGAGAAAAAACTGATCCTGGCTGCAACAGGAGGGTAGTGAAGTGATCTCAGTAAAAGAGTTACATGAGAAAACTGTAAAACAGGTGGACATTCTGGGGTCAGAATAGCAAGAAAAAGGGAAAGGGAAAAGGACATATTATCCTTATGTTCTGCAGAATAAATATATGCAATCTAGTGCAATGTAGTAAGAAAGGTTAAGGTTATTGTCCAAAATCATACCAAGATTATTTTGTTGGACGAACAGTGACACCATCTATGTTGATTTTGAGATCTGGTGTCAGGGAGATTGTTGCCGGCAAGTAGATCAGTTCAGTGTTGTCCAGATTGAGCTGCAGATGGTATTTTGCCAACCAGTAACTGATATCAGAAAGGCAGTAAGAAATCTGTTTAGCAGTTTAGGAAGTGAATTAAGTGACTAAAAGGTATTTCCCTGTACAAAACATTACATTTACTCTAACCCCATTTATTTTATCCCACTAAAATGGTACAATAGAGGCTTGATTAACACCAGAATGACGTCTAGTTCCTTCTATTGTTTTCCCAATCACCAAACACCATAAAATATTTACAGGGCTTTTTCGAGGGCAGACTGGTGATATCGACCTCTTTTTTTTCACTTCCAAAAACAAGTTCTGCCAAAAAAAACATTCAGGACTTGTGTGGGAGCATTCTAACAAGGATTAAAGATGTTCTGGAGGTAACAAGTGGCTCCACGCTTTATTAGCCCATCTTAACTTATATACTGTTATATGCTGTTACAGGGTTTGTTTTTTTTTCCCTCAGATTTTTTCCATGTCAATTAATTGTCAGGTAATTCACAATATGGACTGTGATATTTAGCTAACACTGGGCTTTGAAACATCAGCCTGACATTTAAAAAGCATACATTTATATTTATTATTTATTTATCTGCAGAGCAGATTCTTTTTTCTTGTGGCTTTGAAGATTTTTACACCACATATTTTGCCGTCCTTTAAAAAAAATACATCTATATTTATTTTGTATCTTTATTTTTTTGTGTGTCTTTTACCTTTCTACCTGTTCTATGTCTCTTATTTTCAATACCACTTTTGTGGGCAAAATTGTAAAAACTGTGTGGAGTTGGAATGTTCTCCCTGTGTCTGCAATGGTTTCCTCCAGGTACTCCGCTTTCCTCCCCATTCCAAAGATATGCATAAGGGCAACTGCCACCCAGTTTGATACATCAAAGTGAACTGGTGTGAGTGGGTGTGTGCTTGTGTGGACTGACTAGGATTGGTTTCTGCCATGCGCCCTGTGCTGACATTTAGGCCTTGGTTTTCCAATGAATTAATTAATAAACTTTGTGCATATGTGAGGGGCTCTGACAAAAACAGGCTTTTAATGCTTTTATTCAGTGCTAGAAACTGAGAGCTTTATAAAACGGAAATAATTTTTATCAGATTGAAAATTGAGTTATGACTTTTTAAATTTCTGAAATTTGCATATCATTATTGTACAGATTGTTTTTTATTAAATTGATTTCTTCAGCATGAATAACTTTACCATGTTTAGATAGATGGCGTCAGTTGAATTTTGAGGGGCAACTTCTCCAGTGGGAAGTTTTTCAAATCAAATGCCAAGTTGGGTAAATTTTCGGTACTTTTCAGAGTTTTTGGGCTTTTTTCCTGAACGGACACTTAAAAAACTTGGTTTAAAAGCAACCATTTAGTCTGAATGTTAATGTTTTCTAATTTTCTCATTTTTTTAAACACTTAACTTTCAGCTGGCCATGGCTTGGGGCCTGCCCTGGTGAGAAGCGCCTGCTTTTGCCAGAGCCCCTCACATATAAATGCCGTTGCCTTATATAGTTATTTCAACGCAATACTGATACAAAATGTTGTCTTTCAACCTGCTAAGCATGTTCAATGACAACTGACAATGCTATGTCACTTTTATATTGTAAATGTATCATTATATGAATATTAGATCATCAGAAATAATCCAATCAGCCTCTAGCACTGTGTGAAGCTACAGGTGGCTCATATATCTCATACATTTTCCACATGCACATACCGGCCTAAACCTCTGTTCCTGTACTGAATCAAACAAACAAATCAGTGGTACCTAAACAATGAATTATTAAAATCAGCTCTAGCTAATTTAGCTGACTCCACAATGGTTTAGGTGCCAGAGCTGGGAGGCAGATGTCATTTAGGACTGATGACTGTGACAGCAACGTGTGTGGGAGCCCTGGGGAGATTATGTCTCTGGTCATTAGGGTAGCAGGAGTTAGTGTGGGGGTTCTGACAGCTGACACCGGCCCTGGCTTGGCCCTCTGAAACACTGCACTGAAGCAAGTGCACCATGGCTTTGCATCATCTGACCCCGAGGAGAACTCTGTGGAGTGTTGTTCAGCACAGCTCCCCCTACAGAGTAGCAACACTGAGAGTGATGCAACTCCTGCTCAGCTAGGGAGTACACACACACGTACATATGCTAATGCACAAACAACAAAGTCACATACATGAAGTGAAGTGTAACACAACACAGCCAACAGCTCTGCCTCTAATAGCTTAGGCATGTGCCTCGTATGGTAGTCTAATCTAAGGGACTGTTATAAACAAGCAATGCTTTTGAAATGTTTTCTTTTCTAATACATTGAGTTGATAAAAGGAGCACATGAAGGGAATGAAAAAGTGCTAAATGTAGGATGAAAGATGAAACACCACAAAGAATCAGGCATTGCAGGCAGCAAATTGAGAAAAAAGAGCCTATTAATATTAAAATTCTAACTTTGTTTTGCTTTGGATGGAATGAAAATCTATTTTTATAAGATTCCTAATGCTGAACATATTCATTACAATTATAAGCTCTATACAATCAATGAACTAAAGGGAAGAATATAAAGCTAAGTCCTTTTCACTGTAATGCATAAGTTTATACTAATTGCAAGAATACATTTGTTTATGGGTACAACAAAGCAGGGCATTTGACAACGAGCATTTTAAGAATAGCACTACTACATGTGACGGACAAGCTTGTGAAGTATGTGTATATATATCACAAAAAATATATATACTATATTTTCTAAATGAATATTAATTTGATTTTATTTCATTAAACAAGATAATCAGAAAAGCAAATGAAAAGTCAAATAAAGTGCGATTACAGAAATGATATGCAAACTCAATTATCATGATTGAGTAGCAAGTGACATATTCATGAGGATGAACAAATGTCAAACTGGACAGGATACAATTGCCCAGCAGTTCTTATAGGATCCTAGTCGTATTCATTCCAAAATATCCCCTAATTTTTTTGAGCACTGTATTAGGTACACTTGTTCAAGTGCTCAATAACACAAACATTGAACTAGTCGATCTCTTGGAGATAGTCAAGACAACATGCTAAAGGTCAATTTGTGCAGTCCTCTGGACAAAAAAATGCCTTGTTGATGAAAAATGGCCAGTATGGTTAAAGCTCATAGAAAGAGTCTTTGAAGGCACATGTCAAACTTAAAGCAGACCGGACCAAGTGCCTTTTCTTTCAGCTAAAAAAAGGCAGTTGAGGCTACTGTTTGCATGAGCTCATCAGAATCAAGTCATCTTATGTAAATAATTACTGTATCTTGCACTTCCGGTTAGATGCTAACTACAATTCATTGGCTGTGTACATGTACACTGTACAATGACAATAAAGTTGAATCTAATCTAATCTAATCTAATCTAATCTAATCCAATCCAATCAAATGATGTACTTAAATTGCCTCCACAGTCACCAGATCCCAATCCAGTAGAGCACCTCTGGCATGTGGTGGAATGGGAGCTTCACACCAAGAAGCTTCACATCATGTGAAGCCGAAAAATCTGGTACAACAGCGTGACGTTATCATATATATACATTTCTATAGCTATATCTACAGGGGTTAGACAATGAAACTGAAACACCTGGTTTTAGACAAAGGTTTGGCTATAGCAGCCCGGCCGTGTTTA
>JAVSBV010000055.1:2980738-3003574 GCA_033117975.1 Parotocinclus spilosoma
GTGGCAGAGCAGGGAGAGAGTTCAGCAACCTGACTGCCTGATGAACAGAGCTGTCCCTCAGTCTGCTGGTTCTAGCCTGGAGACTCTGCAGTCTCCTCCCTGATGGCAGCAGGCTGAAGAAGCTGTGTAGAGGGTGTGTTGGATCAGCTGCTATGCAGAGGGCTTTCCGTGTGAGGCAGCTATTGTAAAGTTCGTGCAGTGTGGGGAAAGAGATGTCGAAGATCTTCTCAGCTGCTCTCACGATACGCTGGAGGGTTTTCCAGCAGGATGCAGTGCAGGCGCCGTACCACACTGTGATGCAGCTGGTTAGGATGGGCTCGATGGCTCCCCTGTAGAAGGTGCACATGATGGGGGTTGCAGCTACAGCTTCTCAGCTTGCGGAGAAAGTAGAGGCGCTGGTAAGCCTTCTTGGCTAGTGATGCGGTGTTCTTGCTCCAGGACAGGTTCTCTGAGACATGCACCCCCAGAAACTTGATGCTGCTCACTCTCTCCACAGCAGTACCATTGATGGTTAGAGGAGCATGCTGGGTGTGCGTCTTCCTGAAGTCCACAACAATCTCCTTGGTTTTATTCACATTCAGACAGAGATTGTTGTGACCGCACCACAGGGCCAGGCGGTTCACCTCATTCCTGTAGTCCGTCTCATCGTTGTTGTTGATGAGACCCACCACAGTCGTATCGTCCGCAAACTTAAAAAAGAGGTTGGAGCTGTATGTCGGTGTGCAGTCATGTGTCAGCAGGGTGAATAGAAGCGGGCTCAGCACACATCCTTGGGGGGCCCCGCGTGTTCAGTGTGATTGTGCTGGATGTATTATTGCCAACTCGTACTGCCTGTGGTCTCCCGGTCAGGAAATCTAGCAGCCAGTTGCACAATGAGGTGTTCAGCCCCAGACTATCCAGTTTGACAATGAGCTGTTGTGGGATGATGGTGTTGAATGCTGAGCTGAAGTCAATGACCAGAATTCTAACATAAGAGTTCTTGGAGTCCAGATGTGTGAGTGCTGTGTGGAGGGCAGTGGAGATGGCATCATCGGTCGAATGATTCGGTCGATATGCAAACTGGAAGGGATCTAGGGAGGCAGGCAGGACGGTCTTGATGTGTTGCAGGACTAGCCGATCGAAGAACTTCATCAGGATAGGGGTGAGTGCCACCGTATGGTAGTTATTTAGGCAGGATGGCGATGGCGAGGATTTCTGTGTAGGTGTGCTGTTGTATGCCTCAAAGCGAGCAAAGAAGTCGTTCAACTCATTAAGCGTAGAGTTGGTGCTGTCACAGGTCTGTAGAGCTGGCTTGTAGTCTGTGATGGCTTGTATTCCCCGCCATAGACTTCTTGGTCTTGAGGTTGGTTACATCGATAATACATTTGGTTATGTATGAACAGACGGTATCCGAGTACTCTTGGAGATCGGTGGTATTGTTGTTGGTAGCAGCTTCTTTGAACATGTTCCAATCAGTCAGTCACATTGCGGCAACCCCATGCATTTAGGCAAGTAAACATGGTCAAGATGAACTGCTTAAATTCAAACAGAGCATCAAAATCGTGAAGAAAGGTGAATTGAATTTGGCATGGCTGCTGATCTACTGGAATTCTTACATACAGCCATCTCCATGAGCTCCAGAGAATGGTGCTACAAAAACCGGCCATCTGTAATCAGTTATCTGGGTGCAAATGCTTTGTTAATTCTTGTAAGTCAGATTCAAAGTGTGGTCAGACTGGTTTACTTTACAGATAACTACACGTTAACTGAGGTATGCGCAGAAGAGCATCACTGAATACACAACATGAAAAACATTGAAGCAGAAGGGCTACAACAGCAGAAGATCACACCGGACGCCACTCTTGTCAGTAAAAGTAAGCATCTGTGGCTTAAATTCCCCAGCTCCTGAGCTCCTGGAGTATATATATATATATATATATATATATATATATATATATATATATATTATACAACAGTTAGTTCTGACCTCACAATCTGATCTGTTCTTACCGTGCTGATATAAGTGATACCAGTACGGCTTTCTCACACTAAGGCTGTATCACTCCACGGACGCGTTGCCTAGTAACGGCATATACACACAAACGTTTCTGTATCTGTGCTAATACAACCTGCAAAAATGAATCAAATGGATGCCTTTAACATAACATTGGACAGACTCACAGACAGTGACGGCAGAGCAACTGAACGCGTTGGAACTGAGCAAAATACACTTCGACAAACAAAGTGGGCTACAAAGTTCTTTACGGACTGGCTCTTACAAAATGACTTTAAGTATATGTATTTTTTTCCGCTTAATCTTTGCTTAATCCCAATTTTGATTTAAAGTTAACGTTCGTGGTGTTAGCCTGTATACACTATATGCCATATTGTAGCCCTTGAGACCAGCCATGGAACTGTTGTTGTGGAACTACTTTTTGGCGGAAGGCTCCGCCCTCATTAAAGCATATTTATTATGAATTTCTTGATGTTGTTTAATTAATTTTCTTCATTTATTTTGTAAAAAAACTGTTGTAGAAAAGCAATTCGCCTTCGGCTCGTCCCTACGACCAAATCACAGCCGTGATGTTATTCACGATAACAAACTCCCTCTCGTGTTCTATTGCTGAAATGATGGATTGGTCAGAATGCAACCCTTCATGAATATGGGAGGACATATACAATCCAACTCCATTAATGCATATGATGTGTTATACAGTGTGGGTTGTCTGGGGGTCTTGAATGTAATTCAATTTACATTTACATTCCTAACAGGAAAAAATGCTT
The DNA here is from genome assembly GCA_033117975.1 of Parotocinclus spilosoma. Taxonomy (NCBI): domain Eukaryota; kingdom Metazoa; phylum Chordata; class Actinopteri; order Siluriformes; family Loricariidae; genus Parotocinclus; species Parotocinclus spilosoma. The sequence continues at coordinate 2,983,502 of JAVSBV010000055.1, forward strand.
GGTAATTGTAGGTATTTAGCAAGCTTTCAGGAATGAATTGTAAAATATGGCTGGTTAATAAAAACCAAAATACCACTGTACTGTGAAAGTGGTTTGATCAGAGTCTTTTATTGGTCTTTTTTGCTCTAAGAATATTCAATTTGATTATGACATTTAGTCTGCAAGAATTTACTCTGGGTAATGTGGTTTCTTTTCAACACCCACAAACATGCCAGTAGGTCTATTAACTATTCTATGTCCAGAGTTTATAAGTTCAACATCTGCCTCAATCCTGAACAGAATAAACAGACAAAGAATGGATTAATAGAATAAATAATTAGGAATAATAATGTCAAATTGTCTATTAACATATTTGTGACATATTTGTATGAATCTTTGATCTCTTTTATGTTATTCCTTTATTTGTCCTAAACAGTATGCACATATCACCTAAGTGTAACATCGAGCTATAGCCTCGTAGCTCCAGAGATCTTTGTATGTATGGAGTTTGTATTTTCTTCTGTCCATAAGAACTATCTCTTTGTACTATTTCCTCTCATGTTCCAAAGTCGTGTTAGTTCTTTTGGTCTTGCTAAAGCACAGTGTATACACATGTTCTCCACCTGCTGATATGTACCTACGCTGATATTTTATTTCCAGTACTGTGCAAAAGTTCTGTCATAGTCCCATGGGTTTGGTGACCATTAGAGAACAGAGTAAAGGGGACTTAAAAAATAAGCAGAGAAACAACAGTAACTACAGTCTGTATGCAACTTCATTATCGTCTAATATTCTACAGTTTTATATTTTTTATTTCATTATACTCATCCTAATATTGTATTATATTCAATTTATGAATCTATATATTCATTAATTTATTCATTCACTTACTTTTTTATCTGCTTGATCCTGGTTATTATATTTAATTTGATTCATTATATTTTCTGTAAATTTGTTTTTTCTTTTATATAATTTTTTTATATAACTTTTAATATTTTTTTAAGTTTCATCTATTAATATTTACTACTATACTACTTACAAAAACTATGGGATATTTCAAAATGAAATATTCCCAATAAGTGTGAGGCAGAGTACAATGGTATACCTTTAAGTTGGATATAATTCATACAAAATTCAATGATAAAAGTCTGAATAGAACAATTAAGCTGTGTAGAATAAATGAATTTGCTAATACACAAATGATCCATTCATTCTTTCATTTCCATACCCACTTAAACTGGGGTTATGAAAATTCAGCTTCCAGGGGAAGTGGGGCCTAAATGGCAACCCAAGGTGGGAAGCAACCCCAGACAGGACCCTATTCATTACAGTGCACAGACGCGCACACACTCATTCACATTAATAGACACTTTAAAGGTACCAATTAACCTAATGCTTGTCTTTCTAACGTGGAAGGGAACTCCTATACCCAGAAGTGACCTAAGTAGACATGGGGAGGGGCTGGGATCGTTATTCATATGAGTTTAGTCTGCAAGCTGCATATTGAATTTACTACATGTAGTCATGTGAATCAGATAAATTAATCTGTGGGAATGCTGGACAGTCCTGGTCAAATTATTCAAGTTTTTTTTTTTTTTTTTTTTTTTTTAACTTTTTTTAGTCATATAAAGTCATATAAAATACAATATTCTACTTATTCTCTACTTATTCTTCTCATATTCTACTTATACAATTATAGTATAATATTGAAGTACAGTTTGGCAGCACATTATCTTAGCATAATTAGGGCATAATGCAGTTTTCCCCACATTGTAAAGCCATAGCTATTAACTTTAGGCTGTTTTGATGCGATTACGCAAGATAGGGCATATTTACTAAAATATGTATCACTCAAGCTCAGTTTAATTGATGGTTTAGCTTTTCTTGCTAATTATTATGCTAGGTATTTAACAAGCAGCATGCATTCAATTCAGAAACCGTCTCTTCAAATAAACAGACAACTACTGCTTTGTTGTTGGTTAACTGGGAACATTGCTTTTATATGGAGATTGTGCATAATATTCACCTAATACAGGTGTGGCACATTTTAATAGGCAGTAAATTGTGTATGTGACTAAATCAGTACTGCATGAGCAAAATGGGAGTTTGTTTCATTGTTGTCAGATGGTGTTTCTTTTCCATGATGGCACACCTTTTTTTCACAAACCTTGGCTGGGAAGCAGAAGAAGAGCGCTCATTAGGGCCTAGATCAGAGACAAACTGTCTCACCTCAAACTGTCGCTTTCTTGGCCTAGGGATCTATTTGTTGCATGGCGGTGTCTTGGTTTGCCTGCTTCCAGGAGCCTTGGTATTGTGCTGTGAGATGCTACAAAGCAGGTTGCTCTTCCTACGCGCGGGCATCCGTCCTCATTACCCCTGCATGGCATGCCCGCTCTGTGCCAATGCTCACAAAGAGCCTCTCCAACCAGAGACTCTGACAAATGTGCAGATAGAAACAATAGAGCAAGAAGAGGGAGAGAAGCTGTGGAGGGCTGGACTGTGAGTGTGTGTGAGAAAGAGAAAGGGCAGAACTCATTGCTTTGTTGCTGCCATCGCCACAAAACAACTCAAAAAATTGTGTAGGAAAATGAGTGTGCGTTCGTTTAACTCACAGGCCTTCTGTTCTCGGCAGACACACAGCGACAATGGGATTCAGTCTTCCGAGAGTCAGCGCTGAGACATATAGCCATGTTTAGTTTTGGAAGTCTGCCCATAGAATCACTCTTTCACACTCACACAGAGGAATTGAAGTAGAGCTGAGCTCTACACAGTAAGGGTAGGAATTTACTACAGCTTTGTTTTGCAGTGTTAGACAGGATTTGTTGTTAAATGCCTATACACTGTATACACATACGCAGAATGGTGCTTAAAAGTGTGTGAACCCTTTTAAATTGTCTATATTTGTGCATAAATATACTCACAAATACACGAATTTTACTTCCAAACTCCACTGGAATTTAGATCAATAACTGTACTGCAACTTATTTTTGAGCAAAAAATAAACAAATCACCTTTAGAATGGAATTTATAAAAGTCACGTACATTATGTATGTTACATTTTTTAACTGAAACAATTGTGTTATTTTAGCAATGATCAAACACCCCCTCTTCCAGGAACAACTGAAATAAACAATCAACAGAGCAAATTTAGCTATCTGGTCATGAACTGAATCTCAAGAGAATGTGGGTCATGCAGAAAGACAACAGCATAAGCCGTTCCAAAGAATGTTAAAGTTTTAAAATGTTTTAGAACCCACACCATAGAGATGTTGTGCAAGGACCTGAAGCTAGATCCCACAGTTGAAGCTATTCTGTTTGGAAAAATTATTATTATTATTATTATTTTATTTAATTCGGCTACCTAAGTTTAGGAAACTATGATGAGGTCGTATTTATGCGCACATATAGATTATCAGACTTAACTCTTAAACACCACTGTATACACTTACTTAATAGAAGCTCAGTAATGCTTAAATGCAACAGTTGTCTGTAGAGAGATTAAAGTGAAGCATATAGTGAAATATATGAATAGTAAATCTAAGTGAATATTAATGTTTTAGTAACGCTTAACATATAGTATAAAGATTTAATGCTTAACCTTATTTTATCAATTAATATATTGCTCCCGCATTAAGGCATGTATTTCCTGGGCATGATGTTCAGCAGACAAATAATTAATTTTGTCATTTTTTTTTTTATTACATTTGAATCTCACATGTTGTACATGTTTCACCAACACTGGGTCATTGGGATAAACATAAGCTGTAGATCAGTGCAACTTCAATTGTCCCACACTGTGGATTAAAGCTTATAGTTGATCTGTTACTTTTAGTTTTCTTCTGCATAAAGAGAAACAAATTCAAGGTCTCTCTTCTAAGTAGCACCAGAGATGGTTTTAGTACAGGAGAGAGATAATTCATATGGATTATATACACTTTACACTTGTTCAACTGCTTAACACAAGTCTCTGATAAACCAAATTTAATGGCTGCAACTCTTTGGACATAATATCCAGTAAGTAACAGTTCCATGTGCTTTTTTGATGCCAGAGAAGAATGGCCAGACTAATTGTTTGAGTTGATAGAAAATAAACCGCTTGACTGAACCAAGGTATACAGAAGAGCATCTCTAAATGCACAACACATAGAACCTGGTGGGCGACACCAGCAGAAGGCCAGACAGAGGTCCACTCCTGTCAGCAGAGAGGCTATAAATTACACAAGCTTTTCTGGTCTGACGAGTCTAAATTTCGGCTGTGATATTCAAATAGTAGGGTCAAACTTAGCCATGAACTGTTGTCATGAACCAGCGGGCATCCCGGAGAACTCGCAAGCCCATTCCTGGTGTCGCTAAATCCCCAGGATACCTACTGATTTTGAATCAGAGCCCATAATGCAGTATCCACAGACAGACAATGAATGAAAGTAACGAAATTACATTTATTAACATAAAGGGGGGTCAGGCATAACACAAACAAAAAGAGTCACATGCGACAGACCCGAGAGTCCAGTGGTGCAGCATGGGTGCCGCAGGAGCCCAAGACGGCCAGGGTGCCGGAGATCTGCGTACTGCCAGGGTGCCGAGGCTCCACAAGGCTTGTGTGCCACGGGGACGCAAACAACCGAGTCCCAAGGGTCCGTAGAATGGCTGGGGCATCAAGGGTCCATAAGGTGGCTTAGGGGCCACGGGTCCATCAAACGGCTCTGTGCTGTGGGTTCCCAATGATGGTTTAGGAGCCGAGGGCCCGTAAGAATGGTTTAGGGAGAGCGGCCTTAATAAAAGAAAACAAGAACTAAAAAATAGCTAAACTAAAAGAAAGCAAAAAGACAAAAAAGGGAAGAAACAAAAGGATGGCTTGCTACAGCCGGGGGTCTAGAGACAGCAGAGGATCCATAGAGATGCAAAAAAAAGGAACTAATCAAAGCTAGATTAAAGCGCGCACAACAAGGGGAAACACGGATAACTAAAATTAACATAAACGAAATGAGGCTTAAATAATTAAAATATAATTAATAAAAGTGAAAACAGGTGCGTAACAAAAAAAACCAAACCAATCGATCGCCGCGGTAAATGAAAACAAACGGCATACGTGAGGTACGGGAAAAATGGAAACTGAACAAATGCGAGCCCTAACATGAATGCCTGGATCCATCCTGCCTTGTATTAACAGTTCAGGTTAGTGGTTATGGTGGTGGTAGTGTAATGGTGTGGGGAAGATTTACTTGGCATGCTGGCCTGTTTAATATCAAATGAATATTGTTTAAACACCACAGCCTAGCTGAGTACAGCCTTTTATGACCATCGTGTATCCATCTCTTGCTAGCCATGTCACAAAGCTCAAATCAACTGGTTTCTTCAAAATGACAATGAGTTTACTGTACTCAAATGGCCTCCATAGTCATCAGATCTTAATCCTATAGTGCACATTTGGAATGCGATTGAATAAATATGAGCCACAATCACTGAGACATTTGGAGAACATGGTTTGATTTTCTGTTGTTAAAGCACCCCCATAACTGAGAAATTATAATATTAATAAAATAAATAAGTACACAACTTTTTTAATCTTTGTGTATTTCTTCTCTGTATTTAAATAGCCTTCAAAAGTCTTTCAGTTTTCCCTCTACCCTAGAGCACTGCTGTAATTAACCGCCAGCAATCTTCACAAATCTACAGTTTATTAAAGTTGCTAACAAGCACTATTTATCATTATTATTTATTATTTATTCCACTGCTTTCATTTTTGCCCCTGACACAAGGTCTTCTCTGAATTATTTAATTGGTTTGTATTTTATGTACAGGCTATGTTTCTTCATTTCATTTTCTATCATTTGGGTAAATGCTTATTCTAACCTTAATCATATGACTTTATGATGAGCAGTGGGTACAGCATACACGAAGCACCTTGTGGAAATCATAATTATTAACCAGTTTGTTTAATTAAGTGATTTTCCTAATAAACGAAGAATAAAAGTTTTAAGTTTTATTTTTGACATTTATTTGTAATCATGTCCCTCACCACAAGAAATGTGAAACCATAAGCCTGCAGACACACTGCTACAGTGCCACTGCTACTCAGGTTGATGTTTTATATTTCGAAATATCAATATTACACAAGGTTGGTTATGTGGGGTGACTAATTAGAACACAAAGGAGGTGTGGTTACAATACCCTTGTTTGAAAGCAAACAACAACATGCATGCTTTCTTTTACTGCTGCTCTTACCTCTACCTATTTAGCAGTTTTTCATTGTAATTGAGGAATAGCTGAGCTGCTTTCTTTTCAAGCAATAACCATTTTTTGCAGCATCTTATTTGCATGGTCAATCAACTAACTTTTTTTGCTTTTCTTGTTAAAACAAATCAAATAAAGTCGAAACCGGTTAATCGGACCACACCCGAATGCGATCATTTTGGTCCTAATAACCGGCTGGTCCAATTAAACGAACATGCCCTATGTCACAAGACGGGTCGTGCTTTGTAACATATTAAATGTTTAATAAACCTTTATTGTGCGATTTACAAGTATAGCAAACATACAAACAAGAACTACTGTTGCTTACGAACTTTGTTCATTGAAAAATAAATTAGCTAGTTTTTCAAAATGACCTATAACACAATATATAGGTACTCAGCATGTGCAGCATAATACTGTAAAAAAAAGTTCTTACAAAATTCCAGTCAACGATTGAAGAACTTCTCCAGTGTGATCTGACGCGTTCTTTTGTCAGACTGCACTTGAACAAAATCAAGAAAGTGGTGGATGTGTTCACCTCCCGCTGGTTTTTGCTCTCGTCAACACAACTTTTTGGATTTCCAGACAAAAGCATAAATTCTCCCGGAGATCCCAAACATCCTCCCATATCTTGCTGACCCGCTTTTGCAGTGGCTAAGTGGCGACTTTTCCAGTAAAATTTATTTTGGTAACCACGGATATTACATATTTCTTATTCGCGCCCACATTCTTTGGTCCGATTAAGTGGAATTTTGGTCCAAATAAGTGAATAACATCATACGTATATAATAGGATTTGTTTTGGTACTTTAGGATTTGGTCCGAATAAGCGGGTTGTCCAATTAACCGGATTAGACCGTACTTTTTTTATTCGCTTCATAATCATTTTGAAATATCCCCTAATTTTTGTGAGCAGTGTAATACTTTTCTCAGAAGATATTTAAAAAAATAAAACTACAGAGAACCACTGACAGTTACACATCCTCATATATGTGAATACATGTATTTTAGCATCTGCCACTAAATCAACCAATTTGGGGGTTAAGGGCCATGCCTGAGGGCCTTTTCTAGTCAGTAGTTACTGAACCACCAGCACCCTAACACTGACACCGTCTTTGTTATGCATTGTTAAGTCCACTTTCCCCAAAAAAAGATTTTTTATGCTGTAGTGCACATTCAGGGCCCTGCACAAAGCACTGGGTGAAGGCAGAATTAAACCATGGACAGTTCATCGCAATGATTTGAGCCTAGGCCATTCAGAAACTGCCATTTCCAGCAACTTGCCACTGAACCACTGGTATTGTGAATCCCTTTTTATTCTATTTTTATACTTAAAACTTCAAAAGTCTAAAATTGAAGTTCACAGAATTAAAATTCAAATCCTTATAAAAACATTGACACCTTGAAAAGTGTCTGATAAACGTCACGTTTATATGTGGCACTGTTTTCTGCAGTTCATACACACCACCAACTATGACCTTCAGTCAGGAACAGTAAGACAAATGTTCTAAACACACAGACTCACACCTCGTCCAACCACATGGAAACAGCCACTATATCAATTTGAAATAGCATCATTTATTGTGGATGGATGAATTCCTAGACAAGCTTATCTATCACTGAAATCCATTCTTTACGCCAGTGTGTATTCTATCTTCCTGCTAATGATGTGCAAAGGCTCAGGTGCTACACCACCATATCTCCATAATGAAGCAATTCACCTGCTTGGCTCTATATCTTGCCTGAACAGGCTAGAAGCCTAAATTGCTTAACAGGCATTAATTCATGAAAAGAACAAAAAGGCTACCACGTTCTGGAGAGGCCCCAGTGCCACTTTCAGCGTGGTGAATCTAAATGCCAATCAAGCAATAATCTGACCTTTGAACACTAACCTGCTGAAATAAAGAGCATTTATTTGCATGTCAGAATCCATTAAACAAACAATAACAAACAGCTTTCACCAGGCTCTGAGTATATGTGCAATTCTGATGTGTTTAACAAAATGGCAGGTGACTTACAAAATAAATTCAGAAATACAAAACTAAATAGCAAGATAAGGTATTACAAATAAATCTGAATCTACAAATATGAATGTAGCTGGTTCTCAAAAATAGACCATATAGCAAACACGTACTATGTAAAAAAGTAATTATTCCCAGTACATAAATTCCTACCTTATTCCAGCAATCATAAAAACCCACCAAATCGATTGCATAATAATGGACTTCTTTATTGGATCTCCTGACTCTTTTCCACCATATCCCTCACATGTACTGCAGTGTCTGCTCTCAGTGGGCATTCCTTCATTCAGGTTGTTGCCTAGCAAATGTTTCTTGTTGTATGTATAAATGGAGTATGTGCATGTGTATAAATAAAAAGAGCACCTCTACTGACTCACAGCGTGTTTTATCTGGTGCTTCCCATGCTATTTATGCACTGAATAAATTGAAGTTTATATTACTTACTAATCAGAGGGAAGTGGACGGTGTAGACAAATATATTATCTACAATGGGGTCCCGTTGGGGGCAAAAGTCTAGTAAACTCTGGAACCACTAGTAAAAATGCTTATGTTTTGTATTTTCACATATGTGATACAACATTTCTCATTTCAAATCAAATTAATCTGTATACCAATTTCAGTGATTATTTGACAAAATACACACATTTCAGAATGTATTAGTATTTGCTATACCCAAGCATTTGATACAGAGAATTCAGTGATATTCATTAATTATTTTTCTTATTCACTTATCCTGGTCAGGGTCACAGGGAAGTCAGTGGCTCAGGATTCAAGGCATTAGCAAACCTAAAATGCCCTAACATATACACCTTGTGAAGAACTGTGGGATGAAGCTGAAGTACACAGAGAAAACCCACTTAGACACGGTGAGAACACTTGCGTAGAGTCAAATTAGACCACTAATGGTCATAAGATGTTTGCCCTCATTGAACATTCTCTATAGTAAAGTGATAGTCAGTGTGGAATTTAATGTTAGATCATGATGTTGATCATGATGAATGTTCATTGCAATGTACTATCCAAGCAGAGGGTTAAAGGTCTTGCTCAATAGCCCAACAGTTGCTTGGCAGTTCTTGGACTTTAACAATCAACTTTCTAGTCCTTTTACTTCTGAACCACCAGTGCCCTAACATTGAAAAAGAGATATTTTCCACAAAAAAAAAGAGTTTTGCTAATGTAAAGTCCTTATACTCTATTGCACATTCAGGACTTTATACAAAGCAAACTATCCCAATTTTCCTTTACTTATCCTAGTCAGGGTCACAGATGAGGGTTTTAAGCCTACACCTGGAATTCACTGACTGAAGGTGAAGGCAGAGGTAGACCATGGACAGAGACCAGTCAATCTCCAGACATCTACAGCTCCAGACATCTACTGACTGTTTTACTTTGTGACTGAATCTATGTTTTGGAGATTTAAATTTAGGGTTGCAGGAATATGGGGCCAACAGCACAGGGTGCAAGAAGGGACCCAACCATATACAATCGCAAGACACACACACACACACAGACACAGACAGTGAGTTGGTTATTTTGGATAGTGTGTAGAGTTATATAAAGAAATATCCTTTTAGTAGTGGAAATTCAGATAGCAAGATTTGGCTGCTTTCATAAAATATACACATCTGTTTTTATTTTATTAGGAACACCTACCAGCATTGCTTACTGTTGTTATGATCAATCTATTGTATGCCCTTAGCCCCATCTATCAGTGGAACATAATGAACACTGTTGCACCACTGACCACTTTGATACAATGTAAAGTAGTAAGTCTACAGCTTGTATAACAGTGCAAATTTGCTGTGCCCTCAAAATAGCTTAACACACAGCCATTGATGTCTAAAGTGCGAATAAAGTGTCAAATTTTTATTCAATTTCTCCCTTTTTAGTTCTAGAGCATCCCTATCCACTACATACTTCTCTTTGTCACAGGTAGCCACCACATCTTTTTAAACTGCAGCTCATGAAATGCCATCAAAAATATTTATGTGTGGCACTATCTGCCTCTTGCATCACAGACATCAAAGGGCTTGACTAGTCTGTGTCTGGTTTAATTGATAAAGTGGGAAGAGGGAATGCTATCTGTCACATTCAGCATTAGCAAAATATACTGTACATGCCAGAACCTAGATGACATCATTGTGGTTTGAAATGTGATCTCCAGAAGACAGGGCAAACATGTATGTGTTGCGCCAACCAGGATCTTCCACATATTTAAAGGCCTACAAAATAAATCACCAATATACCATTTGTTAGTTTTGACAGCATGCTATTACTAGATGCTAAAATTTGTCTATTTATTTTTGAAAACATACTGTAGTTCAGTGTTTCAGGACTCAGAAAGGAAAAGCTTTCCTTGTGATAATGCTAGAAATTTGACATTTTGCCTATCTGTATGTCAAGCTATTCTTAAGCACATGTCTCTGCAGGATAGTAAGAGGACACCCCAAGAACATATACACATTACATGTCCTTTCAGCAGAGCCCTGCTAACAGGTCCTGTAGCTATATATACACATCTCTATGACATACACCAATCATCCAAAACATTAATACTACCGTAGCTGGTCCATACTGTCCGAAGTTTAGGTAGGTGTTACGTGTCAAATTAATGTCCACATTAATGCATGGAAGGTTTCTAAGCAGAGCATGCCCCAGATTATCACACTCCCTCTATTGACTTATCATCTCCCCACAATGTATCCCGGTGCCATTATTCCACCAGGTCAACAGTGCACCTGAACATCCAGGTGATGGAAAAGAAAACCAGACTTAGTAGTCAAGACAGACTTCTGCCATTGCTACAATTCTCACACTTACATGCCCATTGTATGCACTCAAAAGTATATTGTTTTTGAGTAGGGTGATCCACACTCAATGGGGGGTTAATGATTAAGGTTTTTTGGCATTAAACATTACTGTGAATTGTAATGCTCCTGTTATTCATTGCTCTTGCCCTTGGGCGTAAACAGCCCACGTTCAGTTCTTTTGTTGTTCAGGAGATACCCCGACCCAGAAGTCTCACCATGATAATTTGTCTCTTGTTAAATTTGTTCAGGTCTTTACTCCTGCATCCCATTTACTGTGTTCTGTAATGGTCAGGATCCCTACTGGACCATCAGAGATCAGGTAATATTTGGATCTCGGATCATTCTTAGCACTGCAGTGACACTGATGTTGTGGTGATGTGTTAATATATGTTTTGCTGGCATGAGTGGATCATACACAGCTGTACTGATGGTGTATTTAAAACACTGATCACTCACTGCGTACTCTATTGGACAAATCTACTTTATTGTTCCAATGTGTAGAGTCAGAGACAGTGGCTCATCTGTTACTGTTTTTGTTATCCTCTAAACTGTCATCAGTGCTTGCAGGATCTCGATGGCTCCAGCAGCTCTATTGTGTCCGATCTACTCGTACAATCTACTCGTACACACGCTAACACACCACCACAACATCTGTGCCACTGCATTGCGCTATGCATGTAGAGAAACAAATAAACTCCAGTATGAGTTTCACCAGAAAACACCAAAGCATTAGCATTTTTGTCTTGGCAGTAAAATGAGATTTTAAATGCAAGTACAGACAGTAAAACAAAAAACAAAAAACAAAAAAACAAAACGCAATATCAGCAGCAAGAGTCAGAAAGGGCTTTGAAATCTTCCGTATGTCACACTTTAAAAGCTTCTTTAGATAAATTTTGTCCTTGAATGAAATGATTAAATCATGTAGCTTTCATAATTCAGCCTGCTGAATTACTATGTCACACCTCAACTCGACTCGACGAGTGGAACCAGAACATTTTATTAACTACTCTAAAGAGCCTCTCAGGTGTTTAATGCTGAGTAGAATGATTAAGGACTCCAGAGTCCCTGAGCTTCCTGCAAAATATTCTCCTTCATAAGTGCCTGCCTGTATCACTCCTGGTCTCCATCATGTGTCCTCAGTCCCAACCCCTGACCTGGGAAGCACCAGAGACCACTTCCCTCTAGTGAAGAGGATTGCACATGTTTACATTTTATCCCACTTTATTCACATGCACGTACAGTATAAAGGCATAAACTATATAATATGTGGACACCCCTTCTAATTATTGAGCTTTGGATGGTGTGTGTATATCTATATTTCTGGATAGTCTGTGTAGTGATATTTCTGGCCTTTATGGGCATTAATAAAGATACAAGGAAGCCACACAACTGCTAGACTCTTGGTGCCAAATTACAGTTTTGGATTAGTGAGGATGCCATTAACCCACATTAATATGTTTTGTGAGTTTTGGTTCCTTGTGTAGGGGGCTGCGTCTGCAGCCATGCTAGGCAGACTAGGGATGCGTCCATAAAACTGACCATCTAACGGATATATATCTTTGAGTGCTAAGAGGTCACAAAGTTTTTTTGATACAGTATATTATACTGCATATATGGATTTCACAAACAGGATGTTAATGCTGTCATGGACCAGTGCTGACATTAAACCTTAACACTCAAAGTACCAGGGATGCACACAATCTCTGGACTTTTGGTGCCAGAAACCGGATAAGACTTTTTGGCTTCATTCTAGCAAGGGTGCCACTAATCCCCAGTTGACTTTGACCACAACTCTGTAACTAAACACCTCAGCTTTGCTTTGCTCATTTCTTGCTTCTGGCAAGGTGATGTCTCATGGTCACAGTGTTGAATTCACACTGACAAACAAACTTATTTTGGAGTGCTAAGGAGTCATACCATGCCATTTTAGGGAGTTTTTCCTTGCCACTGTCGCCCTAGGCTTGCTCAACTTGGGATTGGCCTTTTAAGACAGTGTAATAGGGTGAAGCTGTTTTAAGACAATGCTACGTTGTAAAAAGTGCTATTTAAATAAAATTGAATTGCGCTATATAAATAAAATTGAATTGAATTGAATTGAATTCATAGTAAAGTGTTCATGATATGGTACATGCTGCTGCACAAATGAGTTTCACAAACAGTATTTCAATGCTGACATGGAACATTTGGAGTTTTGCATGGAACATTACATGGAACATTTGGAGTTTTGCAATAAACATTACAGGACATTAGAGATTTGCTCTATGATGATGAATGTAACACAACAACAATCTGCCATATTTAAATACTTGACCCAGAAGAAGTTACTTATATAAAAATCCAGTTTTTGTGTGAAAGCACAACTTCTCATTATTTACAAATCTTAAACAGTGAGATAACCGCATAAAGCGAAACACCACTTTATAAGCCGAAATATCTCACAGCATGTTACTTTACAGCTAAGTACTACAATATTAAATCCATAACTGTTTTCTCATAATTAACTATTTCTTTATTATTAAAGTAAAACAGTGAGGATAGTCACATATAGAATGGAAATGGAGGGTGTAGGTAAAGGTAATAACACACCTACTACTTCCACTATTCACCTGATCAACATTCCTCATTGTAGCTGGAATTCAGATAGCAGGTGTGTGGATAGGGAAGAGTAAAAAAATGAGAAAAATAGCAATGTTGCACTATGACGACAAACACGACAGTAAAACAATCTATATATCTGGAATTGAGACTTAAAGTTCTCATTATTTGCATTTTCTTCTTACAGCAGTGCCAATGTTATTCTTTTCAGAGGTAAGATTGATTGGTTTTGACTTTGCATTTTTGTGAACAGATTTTTTTGTCCTCTCCTGGTATGGTATGCCCTCCATGCTGAGAACCATTTCCCTAATCAACAAACTGTTTGGAATAGCTTTTTTGTAAATGGAATCTTTACACACTGCTGGGTGTCAGATAAACAGATCTAATTTTGTCTCTTGCTGCTCGTCCCATAATGAAGTCAAAATGCAATTATCAGTAATGTTTCAGAAATGTGCAGACATGGTGAAATGGGGCACAGCACGTACATTCATTCTCCCTCTCTCTCTCTCTCTCTCTCTCTCTCTCCCTCTCTCTCTCTCGCAAGTGGGGCTACTAAATCTGCAAATGATAAACAAGTACAAAAATATGACCACCACCACAATATACCGCACTCAAGACATTCCATGCAGATTTTAATACTCTCCAGCTGGGCTTGATGCTTAAAATTTCTTTGATGATTACAGCGAAAGGGAAATGATTAGTAAGGCAATGCTAAACTGCTCACATTGAATTTGCAAATTGCCAGGTGCTGGGGACTTTGCGAAAATTTCTATGCCACCCAAGCTGTAAATTGTTATTGTAAGACTGTATTTTTTGCTGATATTTAAAAAAAAAGAATGCTTAATGCTTAATAACTAAGGTTGCACACTAAATATAATTCCATAGCAATCAAAATCACAAGCATCAGGACAACTCACAGGGATGTATCTGGGGAGTTTAAATTAAAAAGGAAGAAAATCCATACATTACTACTCCAGTATATCTGGAGAATTATTGACCCCCGAAATGTTACTATGGTCCAGTACAAAATTCAATTGCATGCTCTTCCAGAAAGGTATTACAGTTCCATTAATACATTTTTTAATAATTGCTCAAACATTCTAGCTGCTGCTTTTGTATAGATCACGCTGCCTTTGTAGAGTGGGTTTCTTGCAGGTACTTTGGTTTCCTCCCATATCCCAAAGACACAAGTTAGTTGACTGGGTATCTCTTGTGAGTGTTTGTGTGTGTGTGTGTGTGTGTGTGTGTGTGCATGTGCATGTACTCTGCAAAGAACTAATGTTGTGCCCAGGGGTGGTTCCCAAAATGTAATAATCAAGGACTTACCAGTTTCTGAATATTGTTGTACGTAAAGATGTTAGAAGTAATTACTGTTTTCAGGTTTTTAAAAGATTCTGAAACATGTTGCTCTTATGTTTTTAATTTATTGTCAGATTTAAATGGCTGTATGGAAGTCAGTCGATCCATTTTGTATCGACTGTGCTTCAACATTAAGGACTGCTTCTGAACACAGCAATTACGTACTGGTTAACATCATAAACATCTGAAAGTGGGACATCAAGACATGGCTTCTATGACACATTAGCCCACAGCTGGGTCTATAGATCCTTCACACTCATAGGCTCATGAAGCTAGTCCTGCTCCAAGCAATGCTGCTTTACATATGAATTATGTGGTAATGTTAGCTAACCAATAAAAAGGTGATACAGAGACCAATAACACTTGGTCCTTTATGAAATATGATAGAGAATACAGAAATTGAATCTAAAATATGTGTGTTGACCATCATTAACAGGATGCAGTCATTGCCCTTTGTCAAGGGCACAAATCTAAAGTATGATATTGAATAAGCAGTTGTTCTTGTAGATGCAGCTTTCCTAAACAAATAGAAATTGCCCTTAGGGTAGCTCAATAATCAAGGCTCTGGACTACTAATAGGAAAGTATCCTTTTTAATGTCATGTAAGTACTGCATAATACTACTACCCCGCCCAAACATAAAAAGTGCCAGCTCTGAAACACTTGCTCTTCCACTTAGATTTGCTATTCATGCTCAGTCCCAAAATATTTGCATTTCATAAGCTCTAGAGTGTTGTTATTAAATTAACAAAGCACTCTTCCAGTCGTCCCCAAGCTGTTAGGGACCAGTGAGCTGAGGGGACAATTTCTGCTGTCATCCATGCCTCAAATCCCAGGTGTTCCTGATGCAGAGCTCTTCTCATGAAACAGGTGTGTGAGCTCATTCGTCTTCATGTCAGGGAGGACAAGGGTGGATGCAGGATAGGGGTGTGAGAGCAAGCAGTCTCACTGGTCGAGAGCCCCAGTCCAATATCTTATTAGAGAAAGAGAAAGAAGCAAGTAGATAGACATAACAGCTAGTGTGATTGTGTATATAAGAATAGTGGATGGACAGGAAAGGCTGAGAGAGAGCCTTTGGGACAACAGAGGGCAGGAGAGGGCAGCCGTGCTGTGTGTGAGTGTATGGTGCAAGTTTGTGTGCTGAGCCATAACACACACTACTGAGGAGACTGCTGATTTTCCCTGTAGATTCAGGGTTAAAGGTCCATACTCAGACCCCAGAGACTCATAAGTTAAACTCCTACTACTGCACACAGATAACTGCTGCATCCACAGGGCTGCATCCACTGGCAAGCAGAGCAAAAAAGAAGAGATGAAGCAACCTTCACCAGTCCCAACCGTATACCTAGCTTAAAGATTCAAAAACATGAAAATCCTGAAACAAGGTATTGCTTAACA
The DNA here is from genome assembly GCA_033117975.1 of Parotocinclus spilosoma. Taxonomy (NCBI): domain Eukaryota; kingdom Metazoa; phylum Chordata; class Actinopteri; order Siluriformes; family Loricariidae; genus Parotocinclus; species Parotocinclus spilosoma. The sequence continues at coordinate 2,999,896 of JAVSBV010000055.1, forward strand.
CTACTTCCGGAGCAAAAATTGCTGTAAAACCACATTATTACATTCACTGGTATTATAAATAAAAGTTGTATGTTATTTTTGTGTTTATTTTCAGTGTGTTTTAATCATGTTTAAGGTAGGCTTTGCTATTGTACAGCATTCAATTCTTCAGTGTATGATACATTCAGCTTTGTAACAAAATCCTGTTGTAGATCCCCTGTACACTTGAGAAACAAGCCACAAAAACCTGCAAACTGCAAATAGGTAATACATATTTTTACAGAAGATAGTCACTTCAGATCTGGAAAATAGCCACTTCTGGGAAAACTGTTGAAATAGTAGAATGGGTATATGTGCTCTGAGAAAACAGCTCTCTTTATTTATATTTCCTAATCTAAATACTAGTTCAGAGTAGTCTGATTACATGACCACTTGAATAATCAGATAACCAGTGGACTATTAAATTCCTCCACTCTACTGGTTTTTAACTATAGAAACCTGTCCCACCATGCCCAGGAAAGTACAATAACTCCCTCCTTATTTAGTTATTATGAAATTATTTGGCAGCAAGTACTTCTTGAGGAACTTATTTTGTTATTTAGTTTCAATTTTATTATTTACTTAATTTTACTATTCATACAACTTAACTATTTTAATTAACATCTAGGATGGGAGGATGGGTCACTTTTTGAGTTTTGGTCCTTCAAAGTTTCTTTCTTCTACATTCAGGGAGTATTTCCTTTTCATATCCACCCTAGGCTTGCTCAATTTGGAATTGGCCTTTTAAGATCATATAATATTATAAAGCTTATGTGAGACAATGCATCATTGTAAAAAGTGCTATATAAATACATTTAAAGTTGACTTTGCATATTCTGTGATGGTCCAATCTTGTTCAAACTGATAGTAGGTCAACTGGCTTGAAGTTGCCAATTGGTGTAAAATGTGTGAATGAGAGTCTGGGTCAAGATCCCAAGCTCTGGACACACCACCACCCTTATCAGAAAAAAAGTAGTTACTGAACATCAAATGATAAATATATTTCATGTGTGCCTATCTGCCATATCATCCATATATAATAAAATATAACCCTTTTAATAATCCACACTTTTTAAATGATTTAAGTAGACTGGATTGGGAAGACAGGAAGGTTCCAAGTCTCAAGCAGATGGTTGGTCTGGCTCTGATAACAGCATAAGGAGTAAGACTGGCTACACTGTGGACTTGGACACCATTGCCTCACCACCTGAAAATCCAGTTCAGTTAAAGTGCACGAAAATCAGTGTCCAGTCCAAGTGCCATGCGAATTCAGTCAAAGGGCCAAGAGAGACAAAGTCCACTGCAAGTGCCAAGACAGCCCATTCCAGTCCAGCAGAGTATTATCCCTGTCCAGTTCAAGAGTTCAGCCAAATCCAAGTGGCAAGTTGTGGATATCACATATTGAATAATATAAAATGTAACAAATGTAGCTTCTGTGACCGTGGACTTTAATACAGAGGAAACCTGTGATTTCTTAAGTGCCTTTAATTGGTTAGAATGCAGCACTAAAGTTTAATTTTATTTAACTTCTAATTTGATCTGCAAAATAAACGCTATAACCCCAAATAACGTTTCAAGTAAAGTTGAAACGGGTGCAATTTAGGGCTATTGATGCAAAAGAAAAACATAAATAATCTAAGATTATCTATGTAATTATTTACCAAAGGCCAAGTGTCTGATTAGCAGTGATGAGCAGAGGATCTCCAGTTTGTCAGAAGTATCACAAGTTTGTGAGAAGATTATTGAAATATTTAAGAACAATGTTTCTTAAAAAATGTTGAAGGGATTTGCATATTTCTGCATAATGAGCTGTGATCTTCAATCACTAAGACAGCACTGCATCAAGAACAGTCATTCAACAATAGCTGATAAAACACGGCCAACTACGTACTCTGGCACATCTTTATGAAGTACTATAAAAATGACTTATATTCACAAATGTCATTTAAAACATTATTGTGCAAAAAAGAAGCCTCATTTTAAGCATGTCCAGAAGTGGTATTGACTTCTTCGTAGTTTGAGGCAACTACGATAGATCATAACAGTCAAAATGTGAATTGTGGCCACATGAATAAGTATTCCAAATGTTTTCTTAATTGTGTGTTAAATGTGTGCTGCTTGCATCCGTATTTCATGATCTGTAAACCATTTATCACCAAGTTGTTTCCGAAGTCTAAACAACTTCTTGCCTCATCCTCCCTAGTAATTGTTATTGAGTGGGTAGCGCTGGTAGAAGGCTAGGCCCCAACTGCATTAAACTGCATTTTTTTGGGTGGGGGTGTGTGTGCTGACCTTATGCTAAGCTCTTTATGAAGGCACCTACAATGTGCATAAGCATACATTTAGAAACTGGAATTTGGAGCAATAAAAAGGGCAGTTTTGTTACAAGATGTGGTGGTTGGTGTTAGGACCCAAGGATGCGGGCTAGACGTATAATAATAATGGTGAAATAATATAGAAAAGGGATAAAAAACTGAAAAGGTATTAAGAGCGGAGCGTAAGGCTCCGAAACACAAAAAAACCCCAAAAGGATGAAATGGCGCGCCGCTGGGCTGCGTCCCACCTGGGAGCAATGCGCAATCCAATCACGAGAGGGCGCCGAAGCACCAACGGGGCAGGCATGCAGAGAGCACGACTTGGGACGTCTCCCAAGTGACGAGGCAAGGAGATAGTCCGAACGACAGAGGGCGAAGGTGAGCTAAAATGTGCATGTAGCACGGGAAAGCCATGTCGGGCGGGGATAATTCAACTCAAGAGAGCACAAAGGACGCCGAAGCGCCAGGAGGCAAGGGTGAGCTTGGGCGCACGTATGGCGTGAAGAAGCCATGCCCCAAGCGTCCCATTCAGGACGAGCTCAAGCGTGCGAGAAGCGCACGAGTACAGGACGGGAAACCCTCAAAGTGCCCCTAACAAACTAAATACCTTGGAGGTTCCATCGGCACTGAAAGCCCCTGGAACGTTACCACTATCCCTAAAGGTACGCGTTAGGGAGCGAGCGTGCCGGTGGTCGGGCGCGCGTACCGAATGATGATCGAATGACAATAACCTAGCCCCGAACAACGCTAAAACTCACGCCTAAATAGCACGAGAGACAGCTGTTCGGAATCAGGTCGTAATTAGGATATTAGATATAAGCCGCCTCACCGATGAGGACGGCCAAACTCTCCGGGGGAAGGTAGAAACCCTAACAAGTTTATTAAATTTCTTGTACATTCAGTTTATGTGGACAGCTCCATAAATGTACCTTAGTTACCTGGGGTACGTCAATTGTGTCAAAAATCTGAACATCATTACAAAACAGGTGGTCATAATGTTTATGTGCAAACATTTATCATAGCTCAGATCCAAAGTTAAACACATTCATACTGCAAATATAAGCAGCGTGCATATTACCGGCTGTGTAACATATCTTGATTTATACCTGGGCTGTCAAGTGTGCTTGTTCAGTAATGTCAAGCAATTATGGTAAGTTAAGAAAGGAATATGAAAAGAATCAATTGTTGTTTGGTTTGATGCACTTCAGGCAAGCTGTTACTCTGGTCAGAAAATTTATCCAGTGACATTCAATTGATTGAATCTTATAGTACGGTGGCTGTGAAGTGCAAACCACAACAACATTAACTAAGCACAATTACAAATTACAAAAACGCAACAACATTAA
>JAVSBV010000055.1:3015150-3029326 GCA_033117975.1 Parotocinclus spilosoma
TATATATATATATATATATATATATATATATATGTATATGTATATGTATGTGTGTATATAGACACATACACACCTGTACGTTTTGAACATTTTGTGCTTGGTTGGTTTGCTTTCGGTAATGTGAGGTAATGTTCCCTAACCAACTTAATCTCTTTACGAGGCTAATCTGTAGATGTGCAGTTTCAGGTTTTGCAGTTCAGGCAAGATATACAGACACACACACTGCTCACAAAAACTACTAACTACTTAGTAGAAAAACTACTACTGCAAAATAAATATCCCCAAATTTTTGTGAGCATATATATGCATATATCATAAGTTCATGTGAAATGTTTATTTTATGGCAAATGCTTTCCTCATTCTGATATGAGACTGTCACACCTCCACAATGATGACTCAATCATTATTAGGTGCTGGAAATGGGAAGTCTATACCAGACCTTCTTATCCATTTACACAGCGGTATCCTCCAATTCGGTAAGATTATATTGAGAAAGTATCCAGTTTATTATTTGAAGTTTGTTAAATTATCTAAGTTCCCCTTTTATTTTATAAATTTAGCATGATAGCATACTTTACTGAAGTCAGAGCTCATATGGGTATTTGTGTTTAAATGGTGAATTTCAGTAGAAAATATTATATTGTCTGCACTGTTTTGTTTGCTTTTTAAATGCTGAAACAAAACCCAAACAAATGTTTACTGTATAATGTAACTGAGTACAGATACACAAACTGACTTGGGCAGCAGATGTGTTCATATTTGATCCTAACATACAACCCCAATTCCAATGAAGTTGGGATGTTGTATAAAACATAAATAAATACAGAATACGATGATTTGCAAATCATCTTTAACCCATATTCAATTTAATATATGTCCATTGAGTACAGCTCCATGATCTCCAAAAACAATTTGAAACGTGGACTCGACAAACCACAGGACAAGATTCCACTTTGTGTCGGTCCATCTCAGATGAGTTCGGGCCCAGAGAAGTGTTTCTGGGTGTTGTTGATATATGGCTTTCGCTTTGCATGGTAGAGATTTAACTGGCTCTTGTACATGGAGCAACAAACTGTGTTCACTGACAATGGTTTTTTTTGAAGTGTTCTTGATCCCATGTGGTAATGTCCGTTATGTTTTTAATGCAGTGCCGCTTAAGGGATCGAAGGTCATGGGCAATCAATGTTGGTTTTCGGCCTTGCCGCTTAATTTAGGAGATTTCTTCAGATTCTGTCAATCTTTTGACAATATTATGGACTGTAGATGATTAAATAAATTCCTTACAATTGCACGATGATAAACAAAGTGGTTCACAAAGAGGTGAATCGTGTTGCATCAAATGGCTTTAAATTCCAAATGAGTGAATATTTGCAAAAACAAAGTTTATCCGTTTGAACATTAAATATCTTGTCTTTGTAGTGTATTCAGTTGAATATGGATTGAAAAGCATTTGCAAATGATCATGTTCTGTTTTTATGTTTTACACAACGTCCCAACTGGATTTGGAAATTTTTAATTGGAATTGGGGCTGTATTTAGATTATAACAGAAAGGAAACATTAATTTTAAAAAGGTCAACAATAATAGGCTTGATTTGGATAACCAACAACAATAATAATACGATGTTTTAATGGTTATATAATGTTGATATATAGTACATGAATATATGACACTAATATTTATTTGTTTAAAGCAGAAATATTGCATGTATTAATTTATTGCATTTTAGTTAAGTATGTTTGGTCACAAATATTGAGATCTTTTACTTTCGCTTCATAAATTGGACCATTAAACTTAGCAATATTTTGAAAGCTTGTTGCTATATCTTCCAGATGTGTATATATAATATTGCAATATCAAAAGAACTATAAATAAATGGAATTAGAAGATCCTCTATCTATTAGTGTCCAAATATTTTTGCTTAAATCCTTTTACTGTATGAGCACTATATATATAGAGCACAACAATTTGCTGGCTGTGTGAACGTAACGAGCGTGAAAGTGAATTTAAATAGCGTTAACTTAAAATGGTATGCATTATGCTTGTAGACAATATTATAACCTTTACTGACCTAACCTAACCTTTCCAGTGAGTAGATTCTTATTTTTTAAAACAACCATGTTGGAAGACATAACCTGTGGTCACGGGAAAAAGTGTTACTGTTTCACAATAGTCAAATTATTGACCTGCACTGAGCAAAGAAAGGAATTGTTGTAACCATGCATACTGCCCTCCAAACAAGTTTTGTGTTTTGAGCTTGCTTCACTTTGTCAGGACTCGGTTCAGTAAAGGCATTACAACTAAATATTTGGTTGGTCAGCCTTTCTTTTGCTGCACAGTGTATTCATTTTATTATATATTTATAAAAAAATGGTCTCAAGACTATTGTATCTAACACTTAAACCAGTAATTCACCATTCGTGTTCATAAATATACACCACCTGCCTACTATTGTGTAGTTCCGCTCGGTTCACCAAGCCTCTGACCTGTCGAGGACAGCTGTGGTATCTGGCACCAAGACGTTAGCAGCAGATTTTTCAAGTCCTGTGAGTTGTGAGGTGGGACAGCTACGTGTAGGGCTCTTTTGTACAGCACATCACACATATGCTTGATTGGATTTAGATCAGGGGAATTTGGAAGCCAAGTAAACATCTTGAAGATTTTGTCATCTTTCACAAATCATTCCTGATTAGTTGAGTAGAGTGGGGTAGGGCACCATATCCTCCTGAAAGAGGCCTCTGCCGTTAGGATAATATGGTTGTGATGGTTGTTAGGATGTATGGTATGTGATATGATGTATGTTATCTGCATTATTGAGAGGAGTATTGAAAGATATATATTGGGTGATTTGGTTATAGAAAGGCAAGGCATTGCAGATCGTCACATTAAACTGAACATATTCTAGCCATTTTTGACTACCTTTTTATAAAACGTATTTCAATACTTAACATATAATAAATAATATTAATAATAATTCTTTTTCTGATTATATTTTTTATTTATATAGTGCCTTCTCTTGGAAACTCAATGCTTAACACACAAGTGAAAACAGAAGAAACCACCTTATGTACACAATAAATTAGATATTTTATATAATAAGAAAACAAATATGAAATTAATCTCTAAGAAGGTGCCTTTTAAGAAGGAATTTAAATAAAGTTCAGACTGTGCTGCTCTAATATTATCTGGAAGTTGATTTTATAAGCATGGAGCAGCAGAGGATAATGCCCAACCATCTAAAAGACAGTGTCGTATCTAGAGTAACACCCAGATTTCTTAGGTATTAGCTTGCAATATGTAAGATAATGACAATAGATTAACTTACAGTCTTGTTAATAGGTTATGGATATTGTAAAGCCTGTAACATTGTGAGTATTGTGGTATTAAGACAATGCATGAGGTTTTAAGCAGTATGAGTAAATTGTTTGACTTTTTTTGTGATTAGTTGCGATTTATTGAACAGACATGCTACCCAGAAGCAGGAACCCACATTAGGCAATATTTATGTATTGTTGCATTTTATGATTTCGCTGGTTTAGCTACAAACACATAAGGGGATACACATAATCTGAAAATATACTGCTCCCATATATAGGGAATGCTTCGAAATAAAATATCCCATAAATTAAATATGCCCTAATTTTGAAATATTCCCAAATTTCTGTGAGCAGTAAATTACTTTTGACAGCTAGGCCAGTTATGATGAGAAGATGTATAATAACTTTAACTTAACTGAAACGTGAGAGGACGCCATAGCGTATAAAGCACAGCTTGCAGGACGTCACTTATGGTTTGAGGCACGGAGGTGATCTGAACGCCAGAGGGCGAAAGTGAGCTCAAAAGTGCATGCAATAATAAAAAAACAAGACAGGGATACGTCTTACAGAGTGCGTCTTTACCCGGTGGTTACTCTAGCCGGGGCACACCTTGAGCCAGCCACGACTAGAACCCGACTCAATAGAGCGCAAGAGCACCGGACAGTGTCCTTTTAAACAAAGGCCGAGTTGCTGCTATAATGAGTGGTAAAGGACGCCGAAGCGCCAGAGGGCGAGTGTGAGCTCTGACGCACATGGAGCGCGAGGGAGAAGGAGAAAAGGCGAAAGGGGCTGTAGCGCCAGAAGGGCGCACATACAAGCCCATAAGCGCAATTATAGCGCGAGTGTGTACCACACATAATAGGCGCAAAGCGCCAACGCGCAGAAATAAACTAAATACGCGGGACGCGAGAAACGCGAATGCGAATAAATCGCGAGCGGCGCCGAAGCGCCAGGGGGTGAGCGCAAACCCGAAAACAAAGAAGTCAGACCGGGAGTGTCCCATTCAGAACCTACTCCAGGCTGAAGGGAGGCTAAGTAGGCCGCGAGGACCGAACGCGTGTGATGGGGAAAACCCTCAAAAGTGCCCCTAACTCCGGGGGTTACTCGCCCGTACCGATCCTCCGGCTCTAAATGCCCTCGGATCTTACCACCTATCTCTGGGGCGCACGCATGGGCGCCATTGGTCAAACACGCGCACCAGACGGAGATGGAACCCCGGTAGAACCACGATGACACGGCCCCGAACACCGCTTAACACCACGCCTTTATAGGTCATGGCTCAGCTGTTCAGGATCGGGACATAATGAGACAGTGGATATAAACGCCGCCTCACCGATAGTTCTGTAATGGCGACCGGCGAGGACGGCCGAACGATCCGAGGGAAGGTAGGAACCCTAACAATATGAGTATGTATAAAGACTTGGTGGGTAATTAAATATCAGCAATATTTAATGTAAAATTAATCATACAGTTGTGAAAAGTGAAAATTTTGTTTGGTTTAAAAAATGTGACAGTTTTCAGTCTGTGTGATTACTGTAAGAATACCATACCATAATGTTCTCATTACTATGTTACCTCGTTCATTTATTCATTTAAGTCACTACAATTTAGTTAAATATTTTATTATATTTAAGCTAATACAACTATTTTTTTTTTTTACAACTGTTAACAAGATTACCAAAGATACCAAAATCCAGTGGCTAATATGTAAATATGGAGAGCAAATCACAAATACTCAAGCAAATTTTCAATATTTTTTATATGGTTATAGACATACAAATGCTGTCCCAGGAATGTAGCAGGTATGCCAAAATAGTCTGTCCATGATGTTTATCAAGACTTTAGGACTGATTTAGACAAGAACATGTCGGCAACTTATGCCAAGTAGTATTTACTGTATCTTTTATTGATCTCCAGTGCAACGCTGCTGTGCAATGGTGTTTTTTTCTGTGCTGTTTTACATTTGACAAAAAAAAACTTGATTTGCTGATTAACATGATCAATCAAGAAAAAATGATTGATTTTAACACTATGAAACTATAAAGCAAAAGTTATTTGTTAGTATGGAAAAACAGGAAACAGTGGATCTATTAAAATATCAAAGATTGTTTAGGTGAATGTACTGTGACATCATTTTTATTTTTATAAGACCAGCACTGGGGTTTTGATAGAAAGAACTTGTTTGGGCATGTTTAGGCTTTGGTAGTGAATTTTGGTCATGAGATAGACGGACTGAAAAATTCTTGTCAGCAATTGTAAAAAATAACATCAGCCATACTTCCTACCTAGCAAAGAAAACGCACACTCATTCACTTTCATATCCGCCTAAACCTGTAGGGTCACAGGGGACACAGTGCCTATCCAGAGGCATAGGGCACGAGACAGGTACAACCCTAAAGAGGGCCGCTTTAGCATACTCGCTTGACATAAAGTGTGTTTTTAATCTGAGAGGAAACCAGGAAACACATAGGGAGGGCATTCAGACTCCATACAGAAAGGATCCAGACCAGATCCAAACATTTACACTTACACCAGGGATCAAACCCAGAATTTTTTCTCTGTGAGGCAACAGTGCTACCCACTGAGCCACCTTTATCATATTCTTTCATCATTATATTTTTAATACATTGTATAATTTAAAATGTGCACATAGTTAAGATTAAATATAAACTAAATATGCATTCAGTTTGTTTGCACTTTTATTTATGTGCATTGATCTCATCATTAGCTGGTGCCTAGTTGTCAATATAGGGCACACGGCAGGAACAACCCTAGACACCCTATTCACATACACTCACACATTCATACACACTCACACAATTTAGTGTAAACAGTTAACCTGAAGCATGTTTTTGGATTGTGGAAACCGGAGCACCTGGAGTAAACCCATTCAGGCAAGGGAAAGACATGCAGACACCGAGGTCACTCCTGGGATTGACCACAGGGCCTTCTTGCTGTGAGGTTACAGTGCTACCCATCGGGCCATTTTTAGTTTGAGATATTAAGTTGTTTAAAAGCTAAATACATTGCAGGTTATATTCTGTAACCAGCGAGAGGCTCAACAAAAATGTTTACCAAAAGGTCGCCGGGTGTTTCTATAGTCACTCAAGCCATTGCTTTTTTAATTCATTCAGAAGGGAATAAAGCATCGATAGAGGCAATCTAACTGTAGATGCAGAGCTATACCTGACTATTACCAATGAAGTGTAACCAATAAATGTTCCATTTTTGGTGTGCAGCTGAGCCTGAAATTATTACAAATCTTTTTTTTTTTTATTTTAAGCCACATGCATAGAGTTTCAGCAGTTCTTGCAGGTGATCTAACTGTATGCTAATTACACACTGACTAGCTGGATTTTTGATTGATGTCTGACCTCCTGGGATTCCGTGGCAAACATGTGGTCTGCTTTTCAATCAGGCTCCCACGAGATCCTGATGAATGGCGAGACGAAGAAATTAAAATGTTTATCGTCACGTTATCAAATTAAGCACTTTATTGCACCCTTAATTGTTTATTAAAGGTCTTACGATGGAATCACATAATGAGCCTGTTACTCGTTTTAAGCCTTTTTTCCAATTAGGGAGCGCACTGACTCATGTCATCTTGCACAATGTTCTATGAAAGTGAAGATTTGAGAAACTTCTATTTATATTTTTTCAGAAGTGTAAGACCTACTTCTGGCATCTTTTGTGCAAGAGGATGGCCACAGCACCCCCTACTGTTTACCACAGGCTAAGGCAGACAGCTAGTTCACATGAAAGATATAATTAATATTGGAATGTTCATTTTAATACTACATTTAAACTTAAACTTAGCAAAATATTGTAGGCACCACTTCTGATTTTTGTCATATATAATTTTAGCCACACTCTGGTACCCAAACATGTTAACAGGTTATAATATAATGCTTTTAAGCACTGAAACTGCATAGACAAACAGTGGGAGTAGAGTGGGTTATAGCAAACACCTCAGTGACATTTTGCACCTTTCCAACATGTTAGTCCATCACCTGCTCCATTCTGCCAAGACCTGCAAAAAAACAAACCATTGATTAAGAACATTTGCCAGCCTGCATGAAGACTATGGTTAACTTCACAAGACAACGGAATCAGGGATTATTTCCCAACATAAACTGTCCAATCAAACATCATACACATCTATTGTAAAAACATGAGCAGTGCCATTTCAGAAGGTTGTAGTCTGATGTAGCATAACAGGAGGACACAATCCAAACTATGTTTTTCAATGTAATTTTAGAATATCCACACATTTTTACTATAGATTGTACAACGTGAAAGTGCAGAATCAGACACTTTGTCATCAGACTGTCTGATGTACATTTATCTGACAACAATCATCAAATCCTAAGAATTCCATTGACTATCTGGGTTTCTATTGTATGTGACTGGTAATTTGCAATGTCCACATTACATATGTAGTTATTAGTCTAAAGGTATAATTTTATTTAGCAGTTATACACTGCTGGTTAAAAAATGTAAAGGTGTTCCAAATATACTCCCATACAGATTCCGATAAAATGCAGTGCAGATGTAGCACTGGTCCAATTAGCGTAAAAACAAGTGCAAGTGCATTTTAAAATTAAAGCTGCACATGCACACATTAAGTAACCTACCCATGAGGTCCCTCATAATAAAACGACTCCGCCATCTGCAGTCTAATTAAAAAGGCAATCATAGAGCTGGGTTCATGCTAAATAAGAGATAAAATAACTCATCAAGGTGCTTATGTCTTTAACAGCCCTGCTGCTCATTATGACTCCATATCATCATAGACATACTACATTATGACATGAGAGCAGTGCAGAAAGAGTGGTAACTGTTCTTTGGAAAGACGATTGAAAACCTTTGTACTGCTGCTCATGTTATTACTTGTTTTATATATACAGATATGATACTTTGATACAATATAGTCAGTCTACCGCTTGTATAACAGTGTATATTTGCTCTGTCCTCAAAATAACTCAATAACACAGCCATTAATGTCTAAGCGAAAATGGCCAAATTGTGCTCAAGTAGCCATGTGACTCATTCGTCTTACAAGGTCTCAGGTGTGAATGGGGAGCAGGTCTGTAAAATTTTGTGTTATCGCTCTCACTCCTGACACCAAAGGTAAGGAGTACAAAGACAAGTGTGTCTTGGCTTCAGTCAAGCATGGTGGTGAATGTCCAGTGGCAACATGTGAAGCTCTAGTGAACTCCATGCCCAAGAGAGTTCCTCGAGTAATTTCCAGATAATTTACTACTGTCCTTTGCTTTGCTTTTCTGTTTATTTAAAATATAATTACAGGTCCGTGTTTCAAATGATGTCCAGACAATGGAGTTTTTTTCCATGTTGGCCAGTTAAAAGCCTAACAGGGCAGACCTTCATGCTATGCTGCCATTAATGACTTTTTAATGGGCCTTTTATGCTCTTGGTTTTAATGATGTACTTACAACAGTTCTAATCATTTTATTGGGAATGATGAATGATTGAGAAAAGGCTAGCATTAATTTAATTTACTGCTCTGTCTTCCTGCATTAAAAGCCTAAGAAGCATTACATAGAGGGAAAAGAGAAGGGAACAGGAAGGCAGCTACCCTACAAAGCAGCGGGGGTAATGTATGATAGCAGCATTGTTGTTTTCTCTTATCTCTGATTAGACCCTTTTGTTGAGCTTAGTGATTTCAGCACTAAAGCAAGGTCTGGTTAACAAGACAGGCATACAGTGAAAACACTGGCTTTCAGGCTACCACATCATTCATCATTCACAAAAAAACTCCCCAGGGACCAGCACATGGCCAAGTTCTTGAACATCCAAATACATGCTAGCTAAAATGCTTCATTATTGACTGTTGATTTATGAGAGGAAAACATTATTTTCTTAATTGACACACCAGCATACAGCTTCCAGCAACGGCCAGCACTATTAGAGGTATAGAAAGTGATTTTGACTTAATTTTGTAGAAGCAAGCTGTTTTGAAATTTAAACTACAAACAAATGCAGTCCCTCTCTTTTATGTTCTCATGCAATGTCTAGACTGGAATGTAGGAGTGCTCATGCAAAACAGGAAGCACTCTTATTTTTTTAGCAATATGATTGACAGGCAAATGGATGCCCCATGGTAATTGGAAGTTGGTGGTCCACATAGTTTATGTTACACAATGTCTTCTTTTTTCTCTTAACATGTACAAAACTGGCAAATATTGTATGGTGTATAAATATATACAAACAGAATGGCTGACCATGCTTTTAAGTACAAGATTACACTGAGAATTATGTAAAGCTACCAAATTCCGTTTAGAGGCCAGTTGGTGGATCATTCCCTGGTGCTGCTCCCATACCTATGTCTGCAATGGACTGCCTGCTCCTTGTGTTTCGAAGGATGGGTAACAGAGGTCACACAACTATAATGAAGAAAAGCAGGGAAATAAACTTAAAATTACCTCTTTAGGCATAATGTTTTTAATTTGTTTGTTCATTTTATTTAAAGTCACATCAGCTACAATGCATAGTCAGCCAATACTAGTCAGACACATTCACACTGGTGCAATTTAGGGGGATCAAAATCTGGAATTCTGGGAGGTTTGTATGTTTGTCTGTTTGTATGTTTGTCTGTTTGTATGTAAACCTCTGTCAACCGCACTAACCGCTTGCACTGCCTATTTGTGCATGAAATAGTCAAAAGTATTTTCATCCTAAATGTGGACAGCTTTTCCTAAACACAAGTGTGTCTTATTGAATTAATTGTGTAAGTGTAATTATATAGGAAACTGATTTACAGTATTTCAACATGTTCTGCTTAAAACTGTCTAAATTACAGTAACTCACAAAAGTAAGTACACCCCTCGCTTTCTTGTAACTATTTTATTATGTCTTTTCATGGGACAAAACGATATGACACTTTTCTGCAAATTTACACTGTTAAACAAGCTGTTGACTGACTACTTCACCCTTTTAGGGGACAACACTGATTATATGACACTTTTATACAATGGGAAGATGTCAGTCTACAGCTTGTCTAACAATGAAAATTTGTGTAAATTTGTATAAAAGTGAAAATGGCCAAATTGTGCCAAAAGTTTGAATATTTTGTGTGGCCACTAATATTTTGCAGCGTTGCCTTGATTCTCTTGAGCATGAAGTTTACTGTAGCTTCACAGGTTACCAGTAGAATCCTCTTTCACTCCTCCATGATAACATCACAGAGCTGGTGGATGTTAGAAACCTTGATCTCCTCCACTTTCCGTTTGAGAATGCCCCACAGATTCTCAATAGGGTTTAGGTCTTAAAATATGGTTGACCTTTGCCTGCAGTTTATTTAGGAAGGGAGTGGTTGTCTTGGAAGTCTGTTTGGTGTCATCATCATGTTGTAATGATGAGGCCTGTTCTGAGTGAAACCTTAAAACTGCTGTATGGTGGTGCTGCAGGCTTACCCCTCACATCATTGGGGGGGCAATGCTGGCAGCACTCCTACGTCTATTTTCAAAAGTCAACCTCTGTTCATGACGCTGAGCATGTGCACTCACATGTGGACTAAGGCAAGGCCTGTTCTGAGTGAAACCTGTAAAGTTAAATATAACCACTGTGCTGCAGCTCACTTCATCTTCATGTAGAGCAACAATTATTTTTTTCAGATCAGTTCTTCGCCATGAGGTGCCATGTTGAACTTCCAGGGACCAGTATGAGAGAGTGAGAGCGATAATACCAAATTTTACAGACCTGCTACCCATTCATACCTGTAAATTGTAACATTAACGAGTGAATTGATCCTGGAGAGGGAAAATGGCTAATTGGGTACAATTTGGACATTTTCACTAAGGGGTGTGCTCACTTTATTGCCAGTTGAATTACTTTGAGTGCACAGCAAATTTAGACTGTCATGAAAGCTGTAGAGTGACTACTTTACATTGTATTAAAGTGTTGTATCTTCATTGCTATAAAATAGTTGCAAAAATATAAGGGTTGTACTCAGGTACGCAATTCTTTTTAACAGGTTGTGTGCAGCTGTATACAAATTGCTTCCAAATTGAGTCAAAGTGGTAAGTAATAATTCAGGAGTGAAGAAAAAGATAAGAGAGCTATTTATTAGAGCTCGATGTCACACCTAATGGATTTTGCACTTCAGACCTTTACAGGAAGTCCATTAAGTTCCACCTACCCAGAAATTGCATGCTGGTTAGGACAGAAATTCATTATTCTGCAACATGACTACATTAACTTCATAGTAGCCACCTGCACAGTCTTCCGTTCCAGTAACAGCATGATAGCTCCTTCACTTTCATCTCTCTAACCTAAGCCCTTCACTGCTCCAGGCTCTGGTTTCAATACTTTTCTCTACTCTGATGTTGGGCTGTAATAAATGGACTAAGACATTTGTGATTGAAACAAACACTTGACATTTATTCCAAATGGCATGGCTGTTAATTAGTAGCTTAAAAGACCTCTTAAAAAATCTAATCATTAGATGATAAGCAGACAGCACCCGCAGTAATTGGTGTCAAGCAGAACACAAACATATCAACACTATCATCCCTGGTCACATATGCCAAAACCTGAGAGTAACACAACTAACTAGGAAAAATGTGAATAGTCCAGTCTAAGGTGTCTGACATCTTGTATTTTTATTTTGCATTCAATCCAAAAAGTATTAATAACATGACTTATACAATACAAATATTTTAAAATGCAAAATAGTTTTGCAAATTACTGCAGCTTTAATGAGTATTAATACATTTGAACAAGTGTAACATATAAAATGAAAAAAAAAACAAAAGCACCTGAAGTTCACCAATGAATATTTCATGACTTAACCTTTGTGTTTCAAAGCGTTGCTGGCTGGACTTGAACAAAAAAAAGAAAAAAGCAATTACAGCACAATGTGTTCTTCTAAACCAAAGAGGTGTGGATTATGCGGGATGAAAAGGATGACCTCAACAGCTAACTGATCTGTAATTGATTATGTATAATGCCACATACTGGAAAAGGCTGGAGGCTGATCAGCTCTGCAATCTGGGCCTCATGCGGATATTGGCCAACATAATAATACAGAATTGTTCCTCGTTTTAACTCACTAAAGCTCATGAATATACCCTTCTGCTGTCTACTCCTGCTGTTCATCTAGACTGATGTTAATTAACATATGGAATTGTTCTTTCTTGGGTGTTTTATTAGAAATAAATATGCTAATGGAACAGCAGGTGCCTATGTAATATTTGTATAGAGAGATTGACACCTACTGGCGTCACAAGGAATTGCAGGTTAAGATGCCCAACGTCATAGAACACGCATTAACGTCTCCCAAATGCAGATGGGCCCCAGTCATCAGATCCCGTATAATTATTTACATTTTGTTTATTTCTAGGTTACTCCAAAATACTGTAATAATCTCTAAAACAAAATCTTAATGTCTCCCCAAATAACGTTCTAATGATGAGTGATATATGGGCACAGCACTTGTTTGTAGATTCTACACCTTACTTACTCTCAGTGTCCTGGGATTATATATTCATGAGACAGACTCAAATCCACTGACGAGTTTCTTAATTTAAATGTTGATATTAAGGAGACACACAATTAAACCATTTGCAGTGATGGTGTATAAATAAATATTTTTTAGCTGTTTCTTCTGTAGATATATCATAGGAGATTTCTTTCAAATTATTAAAAGCATGATATGGACAAAGGATCTCCTTATTTGAACAATTTTTGGCAATAAGGTTACCTGATGATTTTGGAGCAAATATTTAGGAATTTGCATGATGAAGTTCAATTGTTTATGACATTTGACCTGCATGTTTTAGGCACAAGTTTAGTCTAGAGCTGGTTCAACATAGCTGGTTTAAATAAAGAAGCGAAGTTGCCTCTCTCTTTTTTTGTCTTTTTTTTTACCCATGACAATGAAAATAAAATTCTGTAAAAAATAGGTTTTGATTTTATGATGAACATTTGTATGAAGTAGAGTGGGAAGCATGTAAGTTATATGCAGAGTTATACTGTATGTATGATAAACCTGGATAGTTCTGTCTAGAACAGAATGTATAGGTCCAATATGATTATCAGATGCATTTTTTGTTTTATTTGTAATTACTTTAAGTTTTTTATTGTTTGTATTTCTTGTATGTGTGGTGTGTGAAGAGCAATATAGAACCACTAGAATGCAAGTAGGGTGAACATCATTTTGGATAAAAGAAGACAAAAAAGAGTAAGTTAGAATGGAGACATAAAAATGTTCTATTTGCCAACTGAATGCTGTTTAGCTCTAGGGTGGTTTCAGCATACATAAATTAATTACTCTACCAGGCTGCAATTAGTGATAGCAAATTCTGAAACAACCTGATTCTTGTCAAAAAAATGTGTGGTGTTTTTTTGTGTGCAGCATTGATCTTCAGAGAGGAGTAAGAGAGCAGGACAAAGTAGAGAAAGAGCATTCACATACCCTGACGACACACCACTGAGGATATGCAACATGGTGAAAAGGCGTATTTGCTTTCTGCAGAAAGACCAGTGGGCAGTTTATCGAGCAAAATTGCTTTCACCACAGCAATTTCATAGTATAGTACACATACACGCACATAAACACACACCCCGCCCACATATGTTTCATGGCTATTTTTAGGGGACAGTTTGGTGACTTAACAAGGTTATATATATGTAACGTGATCAAGCACAAGGAATCCAGTCTGAGATAAATAGCAGTAAAGTTATTATAAGATATGTCTGTTTACTCTTGGTAACGCCAGCAGGCAGTTATTTCCAGCCATATATATCCAAAATTGAAAGACATAGATGGACAGATCTCCCCATTTCTTTAATTGGCCGAGTTAACATAGTTAAAATGAATATTCTACCAAAATTCTTGTA
>JAVSBV010000055.1:3029426-3055967 GCA_033117975.1 Parotocinclus spilosoma
TTGAGGAAAGAGATTAATTTAATAAAATTTGGAATAAGGCTGTAACGTAACAAAATGTGGAAAAAGTGAAGCGCTGTGAATACGTTTTCGGATGCACTGTATAGTGTACCTTGTACCTATTGCCCATTTAATGAGGTATTCCCATCGGATAACTGTAAATTGTGTGTATTACTGGCAGCTACTGTAATTGAGTGCTTTCCCCATCTATCAGTGCAAAAGGGTGACCATATGAGTAGGAATAATTAATTATTTTTTAGCAAAGTACAAGACTTATACAACTTATACAAGATAGTGGCATGCTTGAATGGTGCGAGTATATAACAGCTAAAGGTCAATGCTTAAGAAAGAATATAATACACAAGGGCGGCATACAGCCTCTTTTTCCCAGATGTCATTTTTTTGACCTAAACGTTTCTTTGGGTGGTATTTCTAAATCGCTGCAAATGTCCATGATTTACCTGTTTGCATTGCTCTGACTCTTCTTTTTAGGCCATTACTTTCTGCACATGCATCTGTGTACATTTATCTTGTTAACTTAATTAACTGTAATTAATATGTTTATGGCTAATTTGGCATTTTCCTTTATCTATAACTATAATTTCTATATCTATAACTAAAAAAAAAATACAGCAAATACACAAAATAAATCATAGCTGGTTCAGTGATAAAAATACTTTAAAAATACTTTAAAAATGGTTTTGTATTCTATTCGATTGACCACAAACACCAAGGATTTAGCATTGATTTGATACTTAAATCTAAACCTCCCATTCCCCTAGGGATCTGGGGTGCCCGTTTGTGCTGTGCATTTTTCATGTTCTCATTTTATTAAATAAAAAATATAGTAATATTAAATCCAACAATCTTACAATTTAATTGTTGTGAATATGAACTGACCAAGAGCAGATCTATGCATACACTAATACATGGTACATCAGTGACAACAGTGTTGTCCACCACAAAATCTGGCCACCGTGGTTCATTTTCACTGACACTGTAGAGGGGATTGTAAAATTGTGCACAGCCACAGATGGGTTACAGCCATTAAACTAAAAAACTGGCATAGAACTACAAATGGTAAGGTTATGTGTGCTAAACTAGCCCATGATCATACAGAGCAAAATCTTCCCCCAAATTACTCCCAAGTGTTATGTCTTCATTAAAGATGACCTAATAACATCATGTGCTGTATATTTCTTTTGGTGGTGCTTTGTCCCCTGTGAAATTCTGAAGAGGCATGATCATGCAAAACTGCGTAAGGGAGGGCCTCACCAAACAAACCCTCCCCTCAGTGACACGGCGCAAGCAGTTTGGGAAGTTTTTAATGAGAGAACTGAGTGTGTAATGGAAGGTCTGAGCTTAATTACAGTGGGCTATAGTTCCTGCACAGCACCTCTCAGAGGGTTATAGCTCCCAGTTACACCTTACAATATGCATTTCAAGTCGGCCCTAATTGATATGCATGTTTATGTTTATGCTGGACAGTAAAACCTTGAACCAAAACTTCATATATAGTTCCTGCTCTCTCTCTCTCTCTCTCTCGCTCTCATATATATCATATATATATATGATCATGGCCAAATTGTAGCTTTAACTACATTTGAACATATAACTTATTATTGCTTATTACTACTTATTATCTATTATTACTTCATCTAGTCATTAGTGCCATATGCCCCATCAGTCCAACATCACTACATTTTTAAAAGTTGTGACTGGCTGCTTTCAGCTAAGCCATCCACCTTTTAGACCAACTTCACATTATGTTTGTTTACAAAAACTCTATTACTTTTTAGCTATTGTCCTAAAAGTGATATGGGCTTTTATGTGCATGTACATATTTTATATCCATTTTATATGTATAAATATCAATGCACCTTTCTCTCATTATTGTGTCTCAGTATTTTCTCTTAAGCATCTGTGTCTCTTTATATTTATATTCCAATG
Source organism: Parotocinclus spilosoma (assembly GCA_033117975.1). Lineage (NCBI taxonomy): Eukaryota > Metazoa > Chordata > Actinopteri > Siluriformes > Loricariidae > Parotocinclus > Parotocinclus spilosoma. The sequence continues at coordinate 3,031,374 of JAVSBV010000055.1, forward strand.
ATATGAAACTTAAGGGTTCCTTAAACATCATTTGAAGTAAGAAAGTGAGGTGAGAACCTGATTTAGTTACAATTTGCCCATAATAATGTTTTGGGTAACAGTAGTTAACACAAATATAATATTTCCTAATATGTGTGAGCAGTGTATGTGCATGCTTTAATGTCCTAATTGTGTTGCAGGCCTGAAATGCAGGAACTGATATTTATTAAATGAAATGAGGTTGACCAGACACAACCTGAAATATCTTGGGTTCATACAGTCTGCAATAAAAAAAACCAAAACAGTTTTTATTTGCATTTGCCATACTGTCCCATTTTTTGTGATTTGTCAGAATATATATTGATTAACCAAATTTTCCACTTGCCCCTGCAGGTCTGTTTCCTCTAATGGAGTATGAGGTGCCATGTGCACATGGAATGCTGAAATTCAGCTTCACAATCAAATTCCACACCTTGCTGAATCCAAGACTGCTGAGATGTTGTGAGAAAAATAATGATACCTTTGCTCCAGGCAAAGCAATATTAGGAGGTGTGTCAAAATAGCAATGTGTCTGGGTGCATTCATGTAGTGTGTGGCAAATGCATATCCATGGGCATGGCTTTAATCCCCTCCAGACTGTGCAGAGTTATTGAACGCTCTGTAACACATGAAAGCCACAGGCAGTTTCTGCTGATTGACTTTGAGGAAAAAGCAGGCTACTTTCGCCAAGTGGCTTGTCTGGAAAGGCCAGGCCTACAGAGGAAATGAAAGTGAGAGAACAAATATGGCATTTGCTGAGATCGATAGCACATTCCGCGAGGCATCAGAAAGAACTCAGAAGCGCAAAGGTCCCGTAAATAGTTATTTTATATGGATGCAGCTCAGCGGTGAGGATGAATTCATCTGTTCTACAGTTTGACTGAGCTGTGGGAGAGGAGGTAGTAAAACAGAATGCCACAATAGGGAGTAAATGAGCCCAAGTGAAACGCGTAACCCTGAGAACCCAAGCACAATCCAATCTTAAACGAGGATTTGAAGAAGCAATTGTGGTAGAATTACCACTTTAAATTCAATTTGCTTCACCTCTCTTGTGAAAATTTGCACCAGAAGAAGACAGGGAGAGAGGGATCTATGTTCCACAAACAACAATGTGGTTAGAAAAGTTTATTTCTGAGCAGTACGATTCAACATATTTTCTCTTTTGCAGAAAATTCATCTTCATCTGTGCGTTTTTTGAAAAGTATAATGTAACACTTTTGAATGAAAAGGAACAGACTGGCCTGAAATGAATGAAAGAAAACTACTGATTCAATCCTCCAAAACTGCACCACATACAAAAAGAAAAAAACAAAATATGACCTGATATGAATCCATCAAATTAAACTCAGATTTACAACAATGTACCACATTATATTAGTGTTGACCTGTAAATGTTTGAGATATATTTATTTTTTACAAATCTAGTATAAAAAAGATCAACATAGTGGGTATTTGACACTGTACCATTGCCACGACGTGACATATATGTTCAATAATAAAACATACAGAAAGCTCTTGACATGCCTGCCTCGAGAGTACACAGCAGATGTTTCACTGAAAAAGTGTGGTCTGGCATTACTGTTTTACAAAATGCATTCTTGTGCTTTAAATTGTCTTGTGTTAGTACACCTTAACTCTAGCTTTATCTCTATTACAAACCACTGACAAATTTCTGGTTGGTGACCATTCTGTCACCAAAAAGAACAGTTGGATTTAATCAAGATCAAACACTTGTCCCTTTAAGCCATGATAAAAAAGCAAAGGAATTTTTGTCAAATTAAATATATTTATATTTAAGCATGTGATTTAAGGAACATTACAGTTAATAAAAGTGTAGACACGTCAGCATTTAAATGTTCCTTTATGCTACTACATGATAAGATGCATCGGCAGTCAGGCTAATACAGAGGCTAATGGGATTCTCATGTCAGCACAAATTTATAATTTCAGACTTTGCTAAAGGCAATTTCCCGATATGTATTGCATCAATGGCGTGAAACACAAATTTGATCCCACTTCTTAACAAACGGTGAAGTCCCCAGTGTATGGCCCTGTACTGTAGCTTTCAAGTAAATGCCTTTTCTATATGGTGCTCTACTTCAACCTTGCTGACAGAGCACTGCAAACACACATGTAAACTACCGCTTACACATGAAAAATGTAAACATCACACATAGAACAGTGCAAACTGAAAAAATCACACTCTATATATGTTCAGTATTTCTGTGCCATCCTTTGTCTTAACTTGGCTCTCCCACGCTTCCTCTCTAGATTGCTCTTTCTCTCAGATCTAATCACAGCTCAGAGACTGCAAGCAGGTGATTCATCATGTACACCAGGGCAGAAGGAGATAGCACAAAGGATATGACGAGTGTGAGCGATCAGCTCCTGTTTTCTTAGGGAAGGGTTTTGGTTAAGGGTGTGGGGGTTGCCTCGAATGAGGTTTAATGAAGGAGACAGAATGACAACGTTCCTTATGAAAAGAGAGTATAGGGACAAACAAAAAAAACAGAACAACAACATCATCATCACTAATTGGTAAATTAAACAAGACTAAACAAAATAAAGGGCATAGTGCAAATGTCACTATTTTGTAGAGTGAAAATGAACCTCTGCGTTATAGTCCCACAAAACCATGCTTAATACAAAATCTCCTGTACAGGCAGGACTAGACTTTATTGCACCAGATAAGCTTCAAAAACAAAAGTCATAATATAAAAAGAAATTCACCCTTCTGCTCTCATGTTGAGGAGTCCAGAGTATAATGAATTCGTCCATTTGGCTGAAGTTCACATATTTATGCGCTTCTTTTCTGACATCCTTTTCATCCTTTTCTGACATCGTTTTGTTGGTTCATCAGTGTGGTCTTGTCTACATGCCGCTGGTGCTGATGCCCATGGCTGCAGCCTGGCCCATGCAGGGAAGAGTCTGTGCAGCTTTGGGGAAGTCGTGCGCCACCACACGGCCGTTTTCCCCACCACTGGCCATGTGGCTCATAGTGGAGCCCAGCATTGCCGCATCAATGATTTGCTGTGATAGAAACATCAGACATTCCTCTGTGTTAATGAAACACATTTAACATGATTATTATATATGTTTTAAATATCTTTTCTACATAAGGGGTCAGAAGTCTGAGACCAATCTGAGAGCACCAGTGAAAATGTTTTCAAATGACATTTTTCTCAAATGTAATAAATATTTACATTAATTTAAACATCTGTTAGTGGTGTGTACATTCCACTTTTTGCTGTAATCTATGTACAGATTGAGTTCACAATATTACAAAGAGCCTAGCTTTCTCTGTCATGAGGTAATCCATAAATGCTAGAATGGGTTTAGGGCTGGTCACTGTGGAGTTTACTCCATGACCGTCAATCCTTCTTGATGTTTTCTGGTATTGGATTATTTGTTGCAAAACCTCAATGTGTGTTTTAGGCCAGTACCCTGCTACAGTATGAATCCCTCTCCACAAAGACCCTGAAAGCATTTTACTGTTGGTCTCAGACTTTTGTCTATTATCTTAATTTATAAGTTGTCTGTGAGTGCCTTTTTATGATTTTCCAAGATACAGGCAAACTGAATAAGCAGATTTAATAAGCAGATCTACAGCCATTTATGTAATGCAATTATGTCTCAGAATCTTAACATTTCCATCACATTGCTAAACCATCGCTAATACATGAAGCATTCAAAATGTTCTAAGATCAAAGGAGATGTTCCTGCAAAAGTGGCCAGCTAGTGTATACTACATTTTTCTCTAAAAAAATCACAACAACTAGCAATCAGGAAGGGTAGAGCCAACATATGCGTCCTCCAAGACACATAAAGCCAGCTACTCATGCAATGCCACAGCTTACAACACTTAAAGGATACATTCAAGTTACACTCTATATATATCATCTCACAGGCTCTGCAATTAGTGTCACTCTGAGTCTCAATAGAGGAATGAGGTATGCCATTCCTTCTACCAAAAGAGCAGTAGCACTTGCACACGTTCACACTGCTAACCATGGATGGCTTAAAATGCTTTTTAAATCTGAAATATGTTTTAAAATATAGCTGCCTCCTCCTCAACCTGAATTTTACATGCTAGTCAAGCACCAAGTACAAAGAAGTAGAAGAGCAAAATACACTTTGAGCCCAGTGAGAAGTTTCAGAGCACTAAGCTTATAGCACCAATAACCTCTTAGGTCAATTAGGTAAAATTAGCATAGTAGCTCCGCTAATTATGCACCATTTTTTAAATAATGTAAAAGTATGCTCTTTATAAGTATTTGCTTATTCCGTAGCCTTTTCTTGAAATTGTTGTCTTACACAATGATTCAGCAGATTCAGCAGTATTTTATTTTGATGGAGCCCTGTAGAATTCAAGCCCTTACTGAATTCAGATGGTGATGCAGATATTGAACATTAAATTCTAATGTAAAGGGTTATGCTGCTACAGTGGGTTTGGAAAGTATTGCAGCCATTTACTAAAATTAAAAAAGTTCATTTTATTTCCTATTAACCCATTAAAAAACATGATCCCTATTTGGAAATTGGGTGCTTTAATTCGCCTACTGATGGGATGGGATGTAGGTGGACAGAAATAAATGAGCAGTTAATGGGTTAATGTACACTCAGCAGCCGATCTTGACAGAAAAAACAAACATGTAGAAATTTTTGTAAATTTATTAAAAAAGAAAAATTTTAATATCACATGGTCATAAGTATTCAGATCCTTTGCTGTGACACTCATATTTAACTCACAAGCTGTGAATTTCTTTGTATCCTTCTTTAAACTGTGCAAATGCAAATGAGAATCATGAGGTCAAAGGAACTGGCCAAGAAGCTCAGAGACAAAATTGTGGCAAGGCACAGATCTGGACAAGGTTAAAAAAAAATACTGCAGCACTCAAGATTCCTAATAGCATAGTGGCCTCCATAATTCTTAAATGGAAGAAGTAAGAGACGACCAGAACTCTTACTAGACTTGACCATCTAGCCAAACTGAGCAATCGTAGGAGAAGAACCTTGATGAGAGAGATAAAGAAGAACCCAAAGATCAATGTGGCTGAGCTCCTGAGATACAGTAGGGAGATGGGAGAAAGTTCCACGAAGTCAACTATCACTGCATCCCTCCACAAGTCAGGGGCTTTATGGCAGAGTAGCCCTACAGAAGCTTCTCCTCAGTGCAAGACATATGAAAGCCTGCATACAGTTTGCCGAAAACACCTGAAAGACTCCCAGACTATGAGAAATAAAATTATCTAAAGATTAATACGGCTAAGTACAGACATCCTGGAAGAAAACCTCAGACTGTGCCGAAGGTTCACCTTTCAACAAGACAATAAGCACACAGCTAAAATGACAAAGAAGTGGCTTTGGAACAACTGTCACCATTCTTGACTGGCTCAGCCAGAGCACTAAACCTAATTGAGCATCTCTGGAGAGACCTGAAAATGGCTGTCTATCAACGTTCACCATTCAACATGATGAAACTGGAGAGGATCTGCAAGGAAGAATCCCCAAATCAAGGTGTGAAAAACTTGTTGCATCATTTCCAAGAAGACTCATGGCTGTACTAGCTCAAAAGGGTGCTTCTACTAAATACTGAGTAAAGGGTCTGAATACTTATGACCATGTAATATTTCAGTTTTTTTTAAATATAAATTTGCAGAAATTTCTACATGTTTTTTTCTGTCAAGAAAGGATGCTGAGTGTACATTAATTAGAAATGAAATGAACTTTTTTGATTTTAGCAAATGGCTGCAATGAAACAAAGATTCAAAGGGGTCTGAATACTTTCCGTACCCACTGTATATGTCTATAAGTATCAGTGATTTTCCAGTGAATATATAAATATATATATATATATATTCCAGTGAACATATTTTGTTGTATAAATACCACCACAGTTTTTATCCCTACTGTATGTTTTATCAGAAATGTACAGCCACTCTGGAGCGTTCATGGATTTTTTGGAAGAGTTTTATGGATTTTACAAGGGGTTGGAAGCAAACGGCAAACACTTGAAAATCCATAAAATGCATTTAGTGCATTTAGCAGAAGAATTCTCATCCAAAGTAACTTACAATTAAACTGAGCAGTTGAAGGTCAAGTTCCCCACAGTGAATTGGGAGCATTTGGAGCTTAACTCACAGTGTTCCAAATAGTAGGCCATAACCTTAAATAATGATCCAGTAACGCCTCCATCATCTACTGGATATCATCCTCAAATATGCTCATCTAAGAGCTGAAGTTAAAGCTTCCAATTACATATATATAGCCAGTCACTGTGGAGGTGGCTTGTGAGTGAAGGTGGTCTGTTTACTGTATACAAAAAAGGACAGAGTAGACTTTATTTCCTGAGGAAGCTTCGGTCCTTTAATGTGTGCAGTAAGATGTTACACATCTTCTATAAGTCTGTGGTGGAAAGTGCAATTTTCTTTGCAGCCATCTGCTGGGAAAGTGGAATCAGAGCCGTGAACTCTAGGAGAATTAACAAACTTTTTAAGAAAGCGGGCTCTGTCCTCGGTACCACACTGGAGCCCCTAGAGATGGCTTTAGAGAGAAGGATGTTACACAAACTGTTAAACATAATGGACAATACAACACATCCTTTACACTACAAACTGGACAGACAGAGGAGTGTTTTCAGCAAAAGGCTCCTGCAGCTCCGCTGTAATAAGGACAGATACCGCAAATCTTTCTTACCCACTGCAATATTTTCTGTATAACAAATCACCACTGTCCCGATAATGGGTTACACACAGCCATTAATGTGAATAAGCACACTTTGCACATACAAATTGCCGTTATATTTTTTGAACAGTATAGATTTTTAGATATATTTGTGTTTAATATTTTAATTTTATATCTTCATTTATATCTTATATCTTTTTTACATTTGACATTCTATTTTCTTTTACATTTGTCTGTTCATGTTATTATGTGTATGGCTGCTCAACAACATAATTTCCCCTAGGGGATGAATGGAGTACTTCATCCATCCATCCATCCATCCATCCATCCATCCATCCATCTATCTATCTATCACGCCTCGGAAGTGTCTGTCTAACTAGCCAAAGATGTCAACAGCTAGTTTGCATACTTCAAGTTTTAAAATATGCAGAAAATGACTAAACAAGTGGATGGGTGAGAGATTATAGTTGACAGTTGTTCCTGTTAGCACAGGACTTTAAACAGGACCTTCAGTTTAAACAGTTTCCATCATATCCAATCATTAGTGTCAGTCTTAAGGTAAATTCTGAAATAATATTCAGAAATGGTCTGTAAAACTGCAAGTTCACCTGTTTGGTAAATGTGCTTATACATTTATATATAAAATGCTATTTTATGTCTTTAACAATTTGAAATATATTCAACACATAATAATAGCATTCAACACAGAGTTACATGTAATTGAATCTACTCTTATCACGGTTATCAATCTATTTGTGTGCCCATGGCAAAGAAGCACTTGAAGAAAGTTTATTCCCAGATTAGAAAGAGGAAAGTAGAAGTTTTTCTGTATCGCACCCGCCTACTGTTGCCTTTTTTCAACTAACACCCTCCTGCCTAGAGAAAGAACCGCAATCACACTGTCATTTCTGTGGTAATAACTTTTATTAGACCTTGTTAAAACCTATTTTAGTGGTATGATAACAAATATTTTGGATCAGACAGACTTTCATTACAAAAAGGAAACAATCAATATCTGAATAAATTTAGTTGTGGTATTGTGAAAAGAAAATCATATACAATGTAGGTTTTTAATTGTTACTGATAACTGTTATACTGTTATACTGATAGTATAAGAAAGTATTTTTCCTAGAATGAAAATTCAAATACTATATTTTATCTACTGGATGTGTAATTTTAATAAAAGTCAGAAAAGTGCATAAAAGTTAGAACTGAAAATGTTACTTTCAGCCCACTCACATTCACTCTTTATCAGGAGAAGCCCACATATACTGTATGTAAATGGTAGTTATATGGCTTTTTGCTTAAGCATATAGTTTATGTAACAAACACGGCATTCAGTTATGCTCCTATAACTGCACTCCCTGCAGTGCTTTATTCCACTTACAGCCCTGCAACTTGCCAGTAATTACACATTTGTCTTTGGTAAAGAACAACAATAGGAACTACATTTTACATTTTAAAACATTGACCTCAGGATAGTGGCTATATAATGTCTATTTGTCACCAACACCCATCACACAAATGATTTCTCTCTCTGTTACCAGAAGTAACAGCATGACATTTGATCTTTTCAATTGGTTTATTTTTAGCTTATGCTAATGTTGCTCAGCATCCAACAAACAACTGTTTGTGAATTTTATTACAGAAACAGTCATTCTTGTCTGAGTGATGCTGTTATAGAAATCACTCAACACCTTGGGCCAATTAAATTGATAATGGGAAAGACAGGTAATAACAGATGAAGTTGAAGACATACTTGACATTTCAAAATGCTTTTCATTTAATGTTTCAGCAAACTGTATCTGTAATTGTGTGCTTTAAATACCTTCATTCGGCGAGACTGGATTCTGGATTTGTAGCAGAACTCGACCAAAGCCACCAGCATGGCCAGACCCAGTCCTCCAATCAGGATGTAGAACACCCCTGCCACATTACTGAGACTAAGAGCACTTGTTTTATCCTAAGGAGCAAAGAGAATACAATTAGAAACGAGCACATATGCAGGGAAACACATTCAATGCCACACACTCAATCACACAAACATGCTTTTAAATAAAGTGGGGTTTTGTTATCTTTCTAAAGCTAACAAATAGTTTACTAAACATAAATTGTACTACCATGACACACAACAAAGTACACTAGACAGATCCACACACAAAAATAAATGTTAACATGCTGACTATGACTAATTACAAAGTGGCATCAAATAGAATAACTGATTTCTTAAGCATGCAGTTTCATGCACAAGTCACAAACTAGGATAAAACAAATTGCACTTCATCTTCAAATCTTCTTTTAGTTCAAAACAATGTATGTATACTTCTGAATATATCACAAAACATGTCAATAGAATAAAACATCTTCCTGTTTTACAAGAAAAGCTACCTCTTAATTTGAGGAGCATAAAGTGGATGTATTTTTAAAAAAAGTTTCTGCAAAAAGCAACGACTGCATATTATATAATACCTTGTACCTAGGCCACGGAATGTTAGTTCCTGATGGCCATGATATTACAAAGGGGAATCAGTGGCATGCATGGGTTTGATGACCATACCAAGGTCTCATCCAACAGCATGCACACTTTCTCTGAGACAGCTACAGGGGAAAATAGCAGTATGGGTCTCTCTAGGGAAAAGCATTTGAGTCATCACAGCGACACAGATATCTCCAAACTGTCATTTACTTATTTGATTTGTTAATCTAATGCTAAACAAATGTTAAGTGGGCTAAATCGTTATTAGACTGCAGTAGAAACTGAAGTGTACAACCTTGCAGAATGTATTAACAGTCATCATGGTTGGTGAAGGTTAGATGTTAAGAAGTTCGAAATTACCACAATACATGTTGCTTAGGCCCCTAAATGCTAGTGCAAATGGCAGTTTTGATTAATTGTAATTTAAAAAAGAACTTTGCAGTTGTGTCGTTAGCAAGAAACCTCTACTGTTATGCACTGGAACCCTATTGTCTTTGGTGATAAATCCAGGTTTTGTTTAGGATCCAAAGATAGCTGGCTTTGAATATTGAGGCCTCATGATGCGCTCATTGAGCGCTTCAATGCTTTGATTTCAATTCCATTTGTTGCGAAGTGACACTGCTCCAACTGCCAGTTGAGTATCTGGGCAGCCATGTCATATCAGACGCCACTAGCAGTGATACAAGGGACACTAACAACTTAGCAGTATGTGCAAGACATCATGAGGTCACATGTGGCTCTCATGGCAGGACTTTCAACTGGCATTTTTCAGCATTTATGAGACAGCTAGGATACCAGCTAGAACATTTACACCTCTTTGCGGCAAGACCCAGCGTCTAATCAGACCACATCTGTAATCATTTAAATATCTGCCTGTGATTTAACTGCATGCTTTGCAGACATTTCTACCTGTGTGCTTTATTTTTTATTTGTTAAAAGGGTATTACAGGGTAAGTGAACAGAATATTCTCATAGTGTATGTGTTAGATATTTAAGAAATAGACATGTTAAAGACCCAAGTTTCTTTGCAAAGTGCCAAAATAGTTTTGGATAAACAACTAGGTTAGACAATCTCCAAAATGCAAGGCTGGTGGACAGCCAAGGATGACTGGGTAAATGTGTCAATTACGTAGTGTTATGTGATGGCACCAGAATGCACTGTGAGAAGAATGACAGGGCAGTATAGGGTATTTGACACTGTGCAAAGATTACCCCAATTTCACTGGCCCTATAAAATGCAATGATAGGTAATTAAGGGTTCAGTTAGTCAGTCAACTAACACTGTGCCTAATATCGTTGTTAATTGACATGTGGTTTCGAATGACAGTAGGCAAACAGCATTCTATTTTTCTCAATGTAATTCCTCAAGGTTTACCTTCAGTTAAAAATATCAATTACATCATCTACTTTTTCAGTAATTTTATTCACATTATTCAAAGTTTCAAAATGGAATGATTATAATAAAATAAAATATAATTTTGTCATGATCTCAGTTATGAGCAGTAAAAACAATATTTTTTTAAGAAGTTTTAAGGGTTGTGAGTGTATGTAATTGGTCTTTTTGACAACAACACACTAATGTTTGGGTCAACTACTGTATTCTCAAATTTGTGTTTCAGAAAGAAGCTGCAGAGCCAAAAGCAGTGTGTGTGCTGTTGAGTTTGTGTAAAGGGCAGATTGGAGACAGTGTGCAGACAGTTGCTGTGTACCAGAGGGGATGAGTGGGCCTTTTATAAGGATTGTTCACTAAGTGAGGCAAAGCACCAGCAGGGGAACTGACCTTTCTTGCAGAGTCCTTGCTTCCACACTCGCCTTTATCGTACCACCATTTGTTTTTCAGTTTGTCTAAGACGGCTTGCTCATTGAGCTTCAACACCGCTAGGTTTACAGGGATTCTTCAGTCAGGGAAATAACATAAATAACATTACCCATGTTATCTTATGTTATTGAGCATTTAACTAAGCATATACCTGTACATATGATCTAATGTTCTACATGACTACAAGAAACTTTCAAAGAAAGAGGACAGAAATAGCACAATCACAAGTCTTTTTAATGTGTCAGTTCTAAAGTGATATGCATTAATACTCCATCTAGCTTTAGCCTTTCTCCCTACTGCAAGATGTGTATTACTATATCACTTTGGGTAACCAGCAAAAAGTGGAAACACTCATTGTTTTGTAGTATTCAATTAAAGTATCACAATTTTTGTACATTCTTTTAAAGTTCTAACTTAGCTACATATTTGGTAGATTCTGATTGGTTTAGTCCCGTACTATGGTGAGTACAGGTCTATAGCTGTAACCTGAGTGTTTCGTATGAGTTGTTGCCAGTTACCCTGCCACCATGGTGGTTACCCGCTTGATAGCTCATACTGGGTCTGACCTTGGAATCACCTCCCCCGCTGCCGCACTCGCCCTTGTCGTACCACCATTTGTTTTTCAATTTGTCCAACAGGCCCTGCTCGTTCAGTTTTAACACTGCCAGGTTTACTGGGTTTCTTGAAATAATAATAAGATAATTGGGGTCAGCATCAGTGGTGAGAATGGGACTGCGAGGCAGAGGTTGTAGGGAAATGAAACGTGAGTCAATCTCAAAATAAGGCAAAAGATAAATCAAACTGATCTGATTACCTGATTGTACAAGACTTTTATGATGTCTTGTGTTGATTGATGTCATAAAAATGTAGTGTTTCAGATTTTACCAAGTAAGACACGAATTCTAAGGAAGGGAAGATTTGCCAATGCTTTATCCTAAAATGGACTTTGGCTTGAAATTACTGTACTAAATCATTGTACACATATAATATAATCAGACCTGAAATTGGCAACCCTCATATCAGCAACCTCAGTATTGTGAAGTTGTGATGCTGGTATCTAGACTAACATAACATTTTATTTTTCCACTACATGGAATGGTGTTAATATTAATTTGCACGTTTAGGTGGCTTGGCAAAGCGACTAGTGAAACGCTGTTTAACCTTACCATCAAACTACATTACATAAAATAATCCACACAAATAAATAAAGGATAAAACAGCATTATTATAACGTTATTTGCATTATATATTACGTCTATATAAAGAAAGCCCAACTGATGAGGCCTCATAAAAGGGCTGACCATTTTACAGATCAAAGTAAAACTGAATGTGAAATAGGTAAAAGAAAATAAACAATAGAAAAATCAAAAGTCTCATTATGTTCATTCTGTACTGAGCTTTTACAGCAGTGTTATTTAAAGCTCTAATGTTAAGAAACCTATTCAAGTTAAAGTAACATATCTCATATAAAGCATATTAGGACATTGTTTTCACATAGTTACATATAAAATGGAACTACATATATTAAATATACAATAGATTACAATGTAAATTGTAGTATTTTATATTACATTTTGTTGATAGCTGTTTTAAACTAAATCGGGATCTGGGTTAACATTTGGAGTCTCTGATCATGCATCAGATTTTAGGAGAGTGCAGGTATAAAAAAATATTTTAAAGTACATTTTTCATGATCATATTTGACTTTTTTTCAACTACCTTTTAGTTTAAGTGTAACTGTAAACCTTTATTTTTTTAAATGGCCCTGCTTATATTAATTACGCATTTACATGAATTGTGAATTTTAGAAAGCACTCACAGAATGTCAACAGTTTAACAGTAATTCTGCATTTATATCTTAAATAACTAACACAAGTAAGTTTAGACTATTGGCCAAAATTTCATGCACATTAATTTAGTAATTGGTATTTCAGATATTAGTATGCTTTCAAATGAGCTCTTGACTAATCTGAACACTGTCTAATTGCTATGCACCTCAGTGCACCAATAATACACTGCAGACAAAAAGTATTCAGTGTATTTCATGAGGGGAATATTTCATTTTGGGGTAGTCCCCAATTTTTTCGAGCAGTATAATTTACATTATACTATAGGTTAGGTCTGGGTAAACTAAACATCTTGGCTCTCTATTTAGGAATTCAAGCATAGTGCCAGATCATTTTTATTGTGCCAACTCTTCCCTTACTCAGTCTTCATCTGCTCCTGCATCCTCACAACTATAGGAAAGCCCTTCCTCTGCATGGCAGGGACTGCCAAAGGTTCTGCTTCAGGGGAACAGTGCCTTTCTCAGTAAAACCTCTCTTTCTGAGCCCTACCTCTGAGAGACAGGGAGTTTAGAAAGAGGTCAGCTTATGGGTGAGTTCGTTCATGGTCATTAATCTCTGAAATACACTGCATTTTTCATAAACTAGACTAACCAATTTATTATTCTGAACCATTACAAGCATAATGCATGATGAATATATCTACACTTCCGCAACCAATACCTATGAATCTCACCAGACAGAACTGAAGCATATTTTGTTTCGCAGAATGCAGTATCTTATAGAATGTAACATATTAAATGGAATCTAACATGGTGAGTATGATGAATGAGGATCATAATGAACACATGAAGTCATTTATTCCTTTACAACATAAATGTAAAATTAACAACACTTTAATTAAGGGTGGTATCTATAGGGCTACATGTTTTTGCTAGTCTGCTTTGAAAACTAAAAGTACAAACTTTGATGATAAAATCTTAAATACAGTTGCAAAAAAAAAAACTTTGGTAACCCAATGAAACAAGCTCCGTTCTGCGTTGACTTTTACAAATGACAGACCTAATCTATTTAAACATACAACCCAATTATACTTGTTATGTATATACGAACTATATTAAGCATTTACAATATACAACTCTGTATAGATTAAAATAAATGTATTTTCTGTGTATTATTATTATTATATATTATTAATCGAGGTCTGAAAATGTTCTTTGTTATGTTGTTCCAAATAAAATACCTATCACTGCTGCAATTTTTTTCATTTGAAATGTGTCAATAACAAACAAAGAAATTCACTCAAACACACAGTACATACAAATAGTAAAACAGCATTTAATCATGTGTGTCCAATCTTTTGAGCTTGTGATCTACACAAGACATTACTAACAGTTTCTCGTTTTTTTTTTTTTTTAAGAATAAAAACTTTTATTTACCAAGAACTTGGCTTTGTTTAGGTAAGAAGCCTACACTTATCTTATACCTAGAAACAATGTGACGAGTGATATTGGCTCTCTGATCTCTTAAAATCTGATTGAAGTTCTATTTCAGGTCATGTCTTTAAAGACCAGATTATCTAATTTCTGTTTAGGAGCATTGTCTTTAAATGCCAAAGGAAAAATACACTGCTCACAAAAAATATTCAATATTTTATATGGGATATTTCATTTTAAAATATCCCCTAATTTTGTGAGCAGTGTGCATAACTCACTGTTACAGTGTAAAGACAGGTATTTCCAAAACCATCACTGTGTATCACTATTATATGATTTTTTATGAACATAATTTGACAAGTTTTGTTGATTTTCATTATTACATAACTCTGATACACAGGTGGCCATATATGTAAGTCCAAGTAGAATGTTAACTTATTTTATGGTGCTACATGACTGTGGGTGCAACTCAGTTGTACATGCATAAACTCAACAAAAACAAACAACATTTAGCAAAACAAAAAAAACCCCACACCACATATCAGTAGCCCTACAATCTTTGAAAAACCTGGATATGTCTCATTATGTCATTCTCCAATTAGGACTACAGTCTCTTGCATGCATGAGACTACAGCGCCCAGCATGCATAGTGATGATGAAGGCTGACAAAAGACACTTGCTCCAGCGAGTATTTAAAGCTCTAATCACGCCTTTTGGCAGCGCTCCTGTGCAAGGTACTCAGGGAAAAGATTGTAACTTTCTTTGTGGACGTATATATCTTTATTTCCCCATTCAATACATTGCAAGCACTGGATAATTATCAGCTTCTGCTCAATGTCTTGTCACTTCCAGGAGCCCTTCATTGGATTCACAAATCGTTCAGTGGTGTCGATAAACCTGATATTTTTTCTTTTCTTGCATTTCCTGCTATTTAACAAAATACTTTGTTCAAACCAGTCTCATTTATTTGGTGTTTAAAAGCTTTGACTTACCATATATATTTTTTCAGTTACTTCCAAAACACAGACACCTCCACACTAGCATCGCGTATCTTGTTGTTTTATTATATCATCGCTTATTGTTTGGTGTTATATTATATTCACACACACTCATGGCCAAATACTGTATATAATCCTAACATAATGTACATATTCCCTTCAGGCATGTCTTCTTTTATACTATCTTGAATTTTTGCTTACGCTTGCACAAATAGTTCAGTTGCTTTTCTATAACTGAATCTAAATGTCAGAAGCAAAATACGTTTCTTTACCGAGGATAACCTGTCACTTTTTAAACTGATGTTTCAAAGCTCAGAAAGAACCTACACTGGCTTGTGTGCTTTGACAGGTACCAGAAAAAAATTGGAATGCATCCATTTTATGCTTGGTAATTTACTTTTTTAACTTTCAAACATTGTCCAGTTTACATACATTACATTAATTATTAGCATATGGCTGCCTGGTTCCTGTTTGTTCAAAAATGTGTCCCTTAATTTTGTTACCGTGATAAGGTTTTTCAAGGTACTTGGTAAATCTGCAGGTCTGCAGATCAGCAGGGCTGTGATTTTTTAACAAGCAATGATTTGTTCATTAGAATACCACTTGCATGTTCATACATACTACTGGGCCAAAATATGGATCAAACAAAAAAATTGCATAATCACTGCTGCTCCACTCAGTTGTAATGGCATCAAACAGTTGATAAGTAGTTCAACTTGTGTTTAATGTGAGACCAAATATTTTCTACAGAGTTCAAATTTGTCAAAACATGAGTCTAATGAAGATATATTACTATCAACTAATCTTTTAAAAAAATATATTTAAAATATAAAATATATATTTTGAAAGATTAAGAACAGTGGAGTTTTGTACAAAAAGAACAGAAGCTCTCCCTTAGTAGTTTACTGTAGCAATAAGTAGTGACCAGCAATCCTGCCCAGGAGTACGTTTTAGCACAAATGTTTTCAGATGTCTTACACTTGCTTTTTCTAGCTGTAAATGCTACAGTATGAAATAAACAACCAGTATTGCATAATTAAGATATGAAGATGTGTAGGTAGAGGTATGAATTTATTCAGAACAGCATATTCTTTTGTTAGTTTAATGAGCATCCTACATTTAAGTGGCTTAATGGTTCGGATACTCAATTAGATTTGGTTATTAGATTACACTGTGTGTTATTTTTATTTGTTTGTTTATTTATTTATTTATTTATTTATTTATTTATTTATTTATTTATGCACATCCTGTCAACACAGATGGATAAAAATGTTTATTTCAATGGCAAAAACCATCACAAACAGCAGCGCTATATGATCATCACACCTCCATCATATCAACATAAATGTAAATATCCATGAACTGATTTAGGTTACAATTGTACTCGTCAAATATGCTGGGGCAATTAAGAGAGACCAATTAACTTAACATTTTAAATGTGGGAGGAAACCAAAGTACCCATGGAAAATCCACATGGACACAAAATTAACATGCAAACAAACTATATACAGGCATAGTCAGGTGTGGGGATAAAACTGGTATCTTTGTAGTTGTAAGGCAACACTAGCTGCTTGTTCCACTGTGCAGCCCATACTATATATTATAGTGGAAATTTGGATAATGGGAGTGTATATATTAGTCCATAACAATAATAACTTCTTACTATTTTCTAACAAAGTGTTCGTAGAAATTTTCTTAATTTAGCCTTCACTAAATTTTCCCCACAATATTAATACACCACCTTAAGGGTATGAAGGCTAATTTACACCTTCATTAAAACACCTTTATTGATTATAAAATCTAATTATGAATTATTACTTAAGATACATTTCATGCATACACAACGTTGATGTATATGGCTGTAGAAATTAACTAACTTGCTATGTAGAATTGACTTTGTAGCTAAGCCCAGAAAGTGTTGTGGCATAATTTTTTATATATGCATAACCAATGTAAATGAATCCAGGGCTTACTGGCAGCACAGGACCCATGTCAAAAACTATGCAAGACAGGGCACTTTCATTTCAGAGTGCATACACACACATTAAGGGTATACTCACACTGAACCCCTACCAAAGCGTGAACCCTTATTTCTAATCCTAGTGCTATTTACAATAGAGCATTGGCACAAAGTAGCTTTAACACTTTATATTACATTCTAATATCTAAAGCCAATCCCACATTAAGCAAACCTAGGATGGAAGTAAAAAGGACACCTCCCTTAACATTAAGAACCCTTGAGAGAAGCAAGTCTAAAAAAGACCCATCCTCCTTAGGCAGCATAATCTACAGAGTGATCAAATAAGCTAAACAACAACACTTTGAGGGTCGAATGTGCCCCCTACATGTTTTGCCTATTGATCACTCACCCTTACTTATACTGGGAGACTATACAGAGACCAATTAAAGTATTGCATGCATTTGAAATGTGGGAACAAAACAAGTTCCTGGAGAAAACCCACATAGGGAGAACATAGAAACTCCAGTTTGAAGTGGGAATCAAAACTGTAATCTTAGCAGCTGTAAATTAAGAGCTAGCAATTTGTGTCACCATGGTACTCAGCATAACTTTATTTCAACAACAACAAAAAATTATATATCACTTGAACTGCATTATTTAAAAATGTTAACAAATTAATTTGATAAGTGCACAATTTGTGATTATTATCACACTTACATTTAATTTCTATAATCTTATTACAAATAATTTAAACACTTTTATAAACTTACCATTTTATTCACAGTGGTTAAAATAAGTATTTGATACACTGTCGATTCTGCAAGTTTCTCACCTACAAAGAATGGAAACTAAAAAAAGCCACACTATATAAACTTGATCAATAACTACAGAAAACGTAGTTTCTGTAACAAATATTAAATTCTGTTTTACTGTTGTATATAATAGTTATTTTTTACAATAAAATGCAAATTAATAATTAAAAAATCATGCAATGTGATTTTCTGGAATTGTTTCAGACAATGTCGCTTACATTTGAAGTGTATCCACGATAAAAATTGCAGACCTCTCCATTCTTTGTAGCTGAGAAAACTTACGAAATCAGCGGTGTATCAAATATTTATTCTCACCACTGTATATCTCCACTGTGTTCTGAATGATCAATATGCAAAACATTCTTCACTTTATATGTGTGCTCTTGTATCTCAGATCTAAATGACTAAAGCGGAATATAAAGTAAATTTTTCTGACAGAAATTTCAGTTCACCTTCAGACTCCCTGAATGCATCTCAGAGTGAGATCAGCCATGTCATAAATTTAATACATGAATTTAAAACGTCTGCATAAATGGATTCTAATATTCCACTTAGGGTTAAATGTTTTTGTGTTTGGTTAGTCGAAGATTTACTCAGTTTATCTAGGACACACCCATATATAGGAAAAAAAACTCTGCCTGACCTTAGATGATGTATG
This sequence comes from Parotocinclus spilosoma, assembly GCA_033117975.1. Lineage (NCBI taxonomy): Eukaryota > Metazoa > Chordata > Actinopteri > Siluriformes > Loricariidae > Parotocinclus > Parotocinclus spilosoma. Next base: position 3,050,019 of record JAVSBV010000055.1, read on the forward strand.
CTGGAATAGCTTCATAATTTTGAAGGTAGGTTTATGTCAAGTAGAGCTTATGTAGGTGTCATGTAGCTCTATAACACCACCCTGATAATCTTACTGCTATGCTGAGACAGAAGCTGATGCTTGCTGAGGTGAAAAGTCATACTGCCTGAGAATACCCTGCTGCTACAATTGCAGCATGAAGTGTGTATATTCTCCTGCCTCATTTCTCAGATACAGAAGTCTATGCTGCTGTTAACTGTTTCTCTCTGCAAAATGTATAAAATTATATTTAACATGATTGACAGATGTGTATGGGTGATTAAATGTAATGGAATGACTTTGTGAAATGAATTCTGAGGGAATTAGTGAACAAAATCATCATCTACACACGCATTTCAATTGGCAGTCTGGACAATGAAAACAGGAGACACAGAGAATCAAATAAGCATTATGTACCATGAATACAGGACAGAGATGGGGACATTAAAATATTTCAAATGTTTACTTCTATAGAGAGTTCACTCAGGAAATCTTTAATCACTCAAATTATTAAAGAGAGTGGACATTTTCAAGAACAGATTAACCAAACTTAAAATATAACTGTTCATAAAACATAACAATAATTTGTTTCCTTTGTAAGCGCTTCTTAAATTTGCATACACGACCTTTCATTGTTATCAACAGGCATTTTCATTTTACCTTAAGTCAGATCCTTTGGGAGTTGCAACTCCATAGCCCTTGGAGTCTAGGTTTCCCCCCACCTTCATAGTGTCACAGGGTTTGCGCTGTTCAATGTACTCGTTCATGGTGGACTCCAACAGGTAGGCATATTTTCCTTTCGACTTTCTCACTCTCACTACTCCCTCGTCAGTAGTCTTCACAAACACTGACGGATCTGCAGACTTCATGTAGGACCACATTTTCTCAAACACGGCTATCTTTGATCTCTGTGGATATAAATGACAACCAATTTTTTTAAAAGCTAGGCATAACCTCCATCTCATGGTGTGCTGATACTGTGTAGATTTGGTGATCTACCAGCTGGTCAGATTTGTGATGCGTCCCATTTTGGTCATACTCTATGCTAACAGGTTTAAGATATGAAGCATGCAGACATGAAATCTCCATAGGCTAACCATGGCAGTAGTATGAGCATGACCCATAATTGAATATTCTGTAAGACCGAATCAGTGTAAGCTACTCTGGATAAGGATGTCTTCTAAATGAAAATGTACTGTCTGAACACATCAGTGACTCTTAATCTGACACTTCCCAGCATAATTGAACCAGCAAGTCATTTCATCAAATGACTGTCCTGCCATCCAAAAGCCATTAAGGAAAGACCATTAAGAAATTGTCTGTCAATACTGATTAAAAAACATGGCTGATTCAACCTCAGTGCCTAAAATCATAGTCATGATTCCAAATCTAGTAGAATCCCTTGTGTGGAAGAAGGGTAAAGGTGTAGATATGTTCCTAAGTGATTATAATACGTTTTTTGAGATGAAAAGGTATTTTTAGTTAACTTTGGGAGGAATAGTGAATTCAAATATCAAGGGTGGTCAATAACAAGGATTGTAAAGTCTGAAGCAGGAATAAATCGAATAAAATCTTATGAATCTTTTGATAATCTGTGAAAAGTAAAAAGTAATTAATGTTCTAATTATTTTCAACAAGTAGTGCAAATATATTTAATTCATTATTATAATCAATATAAAAACTGAATCTCCTGCAAGGCCAATGACACAACAGACATAAATCATCATGAAGAGATCCCTTCCTTCAGTTCACTGAGTATTCTCTAGTAATCTTGCTTTGACATTTGGTAATTTAGTAAAATGCTCTTATCCTTAGCGACGTAATACTTATAAAGAGTTTTACAATCCACAGGCAGTTGTGAGTTAAGGGAATGCTCAATGATTCAACAGTGAAAGCTTGGCAGAAGTGGGATTTGTACCCCATCGATTTTGCTTGTCAATCATAGTCTAACAATAATAATAATAATGTCATAAAAACAATTTATTTGACAAAGCGATAAATGTACTGGTAGTGCTGGTGTATTGATTTCTCACCCTAAAGAACTCTTTGGTGGAACCTCCATCCAGGGTGCCGTAGGCAATCTCTGTCTGCTTGGCCAGGTCTTCAGCACTCTCTATGGGTGACACCATCCTCTCCACAGTCAGGAAGGCTGCCAAGTTGGCCGTGTAGGAGGAGATAATGATGAGGGTGAAGAACCACCAGACACCTCCAACTATACGACCAGAGAGTGATCTATAAAATGTAACAGTTGCAAAAATGGTCAGTGATTTTTGCAGAAGTTTGTAGAGGAAATTACAAAGTTAAACATATATGTCCCAAAGCACAAATAAACTTACTGCCTTAGCTAAAGGCTATATACATTTGTGAAAAACTTTTTGTCTTATTGGTTATGTGTTTGTGGTCAACAGTGATCAAATTTGCATAGGCGGGGAATCTGAGAAGACTGCTGGCTTGTGAGACAAATTTTGTTAAAATAATAAACATCATTCTGACTAAATAAATAAATTAAATTAAAAGGCTATGGCAAGCAAATTGATAACTACATACATGTCTGTGTAAGTAGTAATTATTAGTAACAAAACCTTATTTTTTAATGTAATACGTCATCATAGCCTGATTCCAATAACAATAGAGTATTTGTGTTAATTTTCATTTCCTGTTTTGATGTCGGCACCCACATTTTATGACTGATTAATTTGCTTGCTTTATCTCATCTGTTTCTAGTTACCCCCCATTAGTTTTTCATTTACATTTTTAGCACTAGGCTTCTTCTAACATTAACATGTCGAGTGCAAGTAGGTTTTTTCATTAAATGGAGTTAGAAAATAACTGAATTTTAGGAGGAAGACCAAGGACTTAAACTATTACCACTATTTAGTATATATATATATATAGATGCTAAAGTACAGATTAGACTGTCCCTAAACTTACTGCTAAAATAAAGAGAAAAAACATTGTCACACGCTGCACCACACTCAAGCTCACTGCACTCAAGTTCTCTATAAAGTAAAAAAAAAAGAATCCAAACTCTTTCTCCCAGCTCATGACTTCCCAGACAGTGTTTCCCAGCAGGATGGCGCTGCCTTCCAGTCACAGCCTCAGCTAAAAACCATATATAATAATTTACCACTGGTTTACTATATCACTGTGTCTGTGCAGCCTGTCTAACCTAGTCTTGATATCAACCAGCTCTGCTGTCAGAAACTGTCACACAGGGGTCATCCAGAATTGAGATGACCTTACACCAACCATTTCCAAACTCACCAGGATCTGATATCAGAAGCTACATTCTCAGAAGTTCTGATATCACTCAGCTTTAAACTGATTCAGTTTATTTGTAACCCAACTACCATCTTACCTAGCTTTGTTGCAACCAGTTTCTAGCTGCATCTAGCTCAGATTGCATCCAGCTTAGATCTCTTCAATTTCAACCTAAACACGACCTGTTTCAACCAACAATTATCTCACCAGGCTCTGATCACACTCAGCATTGATCTCACTCTACACCATTTTGACCAAACTTTGATCTCACCAAGCTCTGATCTTTTCCAGGTTTAATTTCACCCCACACTACCGCTAAAATCTGACTCAGATTTTAACCAGTTATGATGTTTCCAAGCTTTGATCTCCACAAGCTAACCATCTTAATCTCATCCTGCATCATTATAATTTTATTTAAATCTATCTAAATTCCAAACTTAGATCTAATCATCCAACAGTCTCAGGCTCTAACTTTGACAAATTCTGATCTCGCCATGTGCTCATCTTACCAAGCTTAATTCTGACTTTGAGCAAAGATCTCAACCAACTCTGATCGCATCCAGGGCCAATCTTAACCTATGCAACAATTCCAACCATGAAATTATTTTGCTCTGAAATATTCCATAGTCATATGCCAGTGGTACTATAACAAAATGGAAACAATTTCAGCCACAAAGGGATATGCCACATAACATGACAGAGCGAGATCAGCTAATTCTGTGCCATATAGTTTGCTGTGAGCAAGGCTTTATTATTCTACATCATTATTTGACCTTACAAATGCGCACAATGTTTTTCTTGCTTTCTTAGATAGACGTTTAATCAGAAACACATGTAAATGTGTGTAACTTTGTTTTTCATCTGGATGTACAATTTATGTTTAATAGAAAATTCATATTTTGTATGTTACACACACAACATCCCTCTATACATAAAACTTTAGCTAATTTTCTTAAACTAAGTATTGTTGTTGTGTGTTTTAAGCTTCTCTAAAACTCAGTTACTTTACTTGTTAGCACTTTAGGAGTTTAGTCTTAAATTTCATTGATTAATTCGCTTTTTTTGTCTACTTTATTATGGACAGGGTTGCAGGATGGTGGCACAAGTTGCAAGGCATGAACAACCCCAGACAGAATGCCAATCCATCTTAGGGGACATACAGTCACACATTCATACTCACACTCAAACACAAGTGGCACTTTTGTGTAAAAGTATTTGGACTGTGGCAGGAAATCAGAGTAAACCCACATGGGCAATGCGAAGATATGCAAACTTCACACAGAAAAAACCCAGGCCACTCCACTTGGGATTAAACCCATGACCTTTTTGCTGTTAGGCCACTGTGCCACCCAGTCTAAAAACTGTATGTGCTATATGAAGAAAGTATATTATTAACATTTTTCATTATTGATAAAAGCTCTACAAGTGCAAAAATGAAGCTCGACACTGTGTAGAAATAAATGTAACTACATATGAATTAGCGCAAACATGCAAAATTTATAAAATGGGTTTTAATGAGTATAATGTAGTTCTGCATAGTAAAGACATTAGCTTTTACATTTCACATATGTCCTTACACATATGGGACCCAGTAAATTTAATTCAGAATGTTCAGAGAGTACCACAATATGTTGACAAAACTGTGGCATCAACAGAGTGATAAAAAACCTCTTATTAGCAACTAGAATTCTAAAACCTTCTTGTAACCCTGTTTGTAATTTGTTATTCGCCGATACTGTCATTTTTAATTGTTTTATCTTTATATTGCTTTATCTTTTATCTTATCTTAACTCTGTTCCTGTTTTGACCTGTCTATTTTTCTATGGTCTAATTATGAAATTGCTTTTATGAATTTATTATTCATGGTGTTCCCATTTTTCTGATTTTAAATTAGTTTTGATTAATCTTGATTGATTTGATTAATATTCATGGAAACAGACAAACAAACTTAACAAGTTTATGTGCTTCTGTCGTGCTTCTAATTCCAGTATGAACATGGGAGAGAATAGAACGAAGGATTTGCATTGTTAAATTATGATAAAAGAGGCTAAAGGTCTACATGCTTCATTACTGCGGGTTAAAACAAATTAATAAAGTGTGACCAGACGGACCAGGCAATTAACATCTGACTTTGAGCTACTTTACACAAAATTCTAAAGTTAGAGTTAAAAAAAAAACTTTCCTCTTCCAATTCACGGGGATTAATTCACACTACAAAGACAGCTCTAAAGATTTCTTAACCAATATTTGCTATCTAGAATTATTCAACTGTGTTACGCAGAGACAATCGCAGCTTTATTAAAGGACGGCAGGCAAAAATCGCAAAACGGGAACAATCCAGGGTCAAAACCAGCGAGATCAAACAGAGTCCAGGGAGATAATGAGAGTCCGGTGTGTGTAATCAATACGTAGGTGTGTGACGGTGTGTGAGCAAGTGGGTGTGGTCCGCTGCATGGCTTGTGTGTGTGACAGTGCCCCCCTCCAAAGGCCCCGTCCTGGTCGATGAAGGGCGAGACTCGATTTGTCTGCTGCGAGAGGAGCCCCCACGAGGGCGCCCGCGGCCGCGGGGTGCTGGGCGGTCGGGATGGGAGGCATGAAATTCCCTGATGAGGAGCGGGTCCAGGATGTCCTTGGCGTCGACCCAGCATCGCTCCTCTGGACCATAGCCCT
>JAVSBV010000055.1:3064796-3078433 GCA_033117975.1 Parotocinclus spilosoma
CACACACACACACACACACACACACACACACACACACACACACACACACACACACCACACACACACACACACACACAAAACGCACATAGACACACAGTGACATACACGCACAATCACATCTGTAGTCCCAAGTAAAGTGCAAAGTGCAAAAGCGCAGAAGTGAGGACAATGCGGACTGAATTAAATAATTTTTATGGGGAACAGAAAGGGAAGAGTGAGAGATCATCTGGATATGGACGCATGTAGTAGACTGTATCCAGATGTAGTGTTGTAATGTAACGTTTCTGTTAAACGTTTCCACTAGGTCACCGCAGTCCACCTCAACCAAATGACCCATTTTTACACAAATTAAAACACCAACCAGAACATCACAGAACCCATTCTTTCCCATATGTTTTTAAATATAAACGGCATGGTAAGGTCCTTGATTGTAAACACCTGTGAAAATGGGGCTGAATCAAACACCGGAACTCCTTGATTGAGAGGTGTGTCAATACTTTTTTCTTTTTTTTCATAAAGTGTGTTCTTGGTCCCTCTGTGAGTCATGATCTATTTGAGCATTTTTCAGAATTTTCTTGTTGTATTTGAATGACACCTGAAAAAGCCTGCACTCAGAAGGTTGTATTTTCAATACAATTCAAGTGCTCTTACATTCGGCTTCCCCTAGATGCCCTCAAACCACCTACGCTAATGTATAACTAGACACCAGGTAGACATGGAACAACATTGTACAGGGAAAATAAAACTATGCCTAGTGTATATGTGGTTAGATGAAAGAAAAGCAATTTATACATTATGACTTTACTAGCTGATAATGTGTTTACATAATGAGTACTCAGTTGTTCTGTTAGAAGCCATCACTAAATAGAAGCCGAATAAAATAATCAACGTCTAAATGAAGAGATTACAATTCATTTATTCATTATCTTCTGCTTAATCCACAAGGGGTCATGGGCCAGCCGGTGCACACCTGGCAACACTGGGCGCAAGGGCGGGAACAACTCTAGATGGGACGTGCGCGCACAGTCACGCACACCTTCACACACTAAGGGCCACTTTAGAGACACCAATTAACCTGCATTAACATGCATGTCTTTGGACTGTGGGAAGAAACCAGAGTACCCAGAGTAAACCCACACAGACACAGGGAGGACATGCAGACTCAGACCGCTCCACCCTGGGATTGAACCCAGGACCTTCTTGCTGTGTTCCATGGACAAAGTGCTTTTCACAATCTTCTTGTTCACATGTTCACCACCAGAAGCTGAATACACTTTCCCTATATCTATTTCACTGTTAGGTTATATAACTTATCTCAACAGTTCTGCCACATTCCGTCATAACACAGAGACAAACTACAATTACTGTGTCATTACTGACCATAGTTACACGTGGCAGTCCTTAAATTCAGCATTAATCTGTCACTTGTCTTACAAAAAAAAAAGTTCCACAAGTCACATACATCTAGATGTGATGAACTTTCTATTGCGTCCTACAGCGCCAGTCTGCATATCAAAACGTCCTTAACTGCAAATTACACAAACAGTGACTGTGATAAAGATGAAGGCTAGAGTAAAGCACATGGCCATTACAAATCACTGAAGCATGACAACAACTGGGTACATTTCCAACTTTTTATTGAATATTAAGGTAAATATTTCACATTAATACAGGCTACATAAAGTAAAGCCACTATACGACATGAAATTTACTCTCATTAACCCTTTTTTCAGTATGTAAACAATTATACATGTATTTACCACTCTAAAAGGTCTGATTTCTCTCTTTGTGTAATCATCTAGGTCTTGGCCGAGTATAAATAGCGCACTGTCCTATTGAGCCCTGCAGACCAAGAATGCTTTACGTGGGGCTTAAATGTCAAAATGGCTATACTACTAAAAATGTAACCTGTTGCACAGGCAATCGATTTGTTCATAGACAGTGGTAAACACGTTAAAGCCCACACTGGATTCTTTCTTTTTAGTTAGGCACATCAACGGTGTCCACCTCTCAAATTTCCTAACTCTTTAATTTTTAGCGGGACACACCTGGTTAACATTTTGGTAATTACGCAATTATCTTGTTCTTTAACGTGTATGTCTTGTTACTGCTCCTATGCCTCTCAGTCTCTAGGTTTGTGTTTAGGTTTAGTTGACATGATTCAGATGTACATTTCCCACATGTGGGGCCCAGGTCCCAGGCCAGACCTGAAACAGCAAGGTTTCAACAGTCAGGATAGGCAACATACAGGTCAATGATCTGTGTTTTCATAAGGCTCCTCAAAAAGCTGACGGTATAGAATTTGTTTTCAAGCTTTAATCATTCAGTGCAAAAAAAAAAGCACACCTAATGCAGGTATTGATCTCTTATTCATGTTTTTATTGATCTCAAAAGAGCACAACTGTTACCTGCTGCGGGTCTGAATTCTCAGCTGAATTGGGGACAACTTTTAGGATGGGATTCCAAGCGGGGTCAGTGGTGTGGAGCCCGTTGTACATGGGGCCTCCGGGACCCTCAGCCATCTGAGGATGGGGAGGGATCATCGCGCCTCCGTACATTGACATCGGCAACCCCTAATCAAACAGACCGCAGTCATTTTTTAATCGTTTTCATTCCATGTAAAACCCATTAAGCATCCCGACAATTAACAATCCAATAAACATACAGTACTCTGCAAAAGTCTTAGGGCACCATTTATACCGTTTGTATTTTTCAATGGCACAATGACAAACATTGTTAATAGTTGGACCAAAAAAAAAAAAAAATCAACTTGGATTCCTCAATTTAATACATTTTCCAATTGATCTCATTTTTTGTGAGCTTTAACACAGCTTTGCCTTTTCATCCTTCACCCTTCCAAAAAAGTGGTTTCTTGGCTCCTAGCCGTCCTTGACCATTGCTAAAACTAATGTATATCTAAACTAATGGTGGCCTTAGGTCTTTGCACAGTACTAGGTTTAAATAAAAACATTTAGAAATATTCCAAAACGTCACTAAAACTACAGGGAGTTACTAAAGCTACAGTACTTAATGACCTTACTGCAATTGCTATGCTTCAGTGTTGGACATGGAAACATTCTCTATTTGAACCAAAAAGCTACATACGAGACATCTACAATGATTTCCAAATGTATTCCATAGACTTCAAACCTTGGAAAAATCCATGAAGTTGGTCGGCATGGGCTGGTGGAACGTATTTGATGGAGCCACAATGCCCGTGTCATCACGCTCCATAGCCTGGTGCTGGGAGAAGGCCGTCTGTTCCTGCAGCTGCTGATGCATCACAGGGCCTCCCATCATGGGCTGAGACCAGCCTGACATTGCCTCTGTCAAAAGAGAAGGTGTTGAAACAAAATTGGATTATAAGAAATTATAAAATGGACTATAAGAAAAACATTAACAAAGCTACTTTCATCATCAATTCACGTCTGCTCACTTACCAGAAGCACTACCCACACCAAAAGACCAGATTCCACCCTGTCCAACTGGCGGTGTGTAACTGGTGGGCAAGATGGTGTGGTTGACCGAGCCAGTCTGTCGAATCCGAGCCAGACGCTCTGTGCCGATGGGCGGGGGCACTTTTCGGTCCTGTTGATTGGAGCTGCTAGGCTTGGCTTGGATCAGCGCGGGCGTGACAGAGGATGTGCACATAGGGGAAGATGCTCCCGATGATGCAGAGGGGACTGGAGACTCGCCTGAAAAGAGAAAAGTTTTTTTTTTCCATCAGAAAAAGAAATCTGGCTGCATTTGTTATTTCAAAGTACTAAAGGAGGACTGGCATACAGGATGTGGAGGCGCTCCAAGGATGAGGGGAGAAGTGCTGACGGCTGAAAGATGGTGTTCCCACTGGAGCCGGGCCCTGAAGGAACACAGGGCTGGCTGACATGCTTGTGGTAAAGCTGGTGAGCGCAGTGGAAGAGGTGATGGAATTGCCTGTGGGGTCCATTGGGTGCATACCTAAGGAAACGAAGGGAGTCAAATGGATATCGCAACTGCTGTGTTACAATGGTAAACATTAACATGAAATACCAGAGGTTCTTAAAGTTTTTCTATGCTGCCCCCCTTTTGTAATTGAGAATATTTAGCAAATCTGACACACACATATAAATCTTTTGTTCCAAAATCTACTGGAATCTATTATAAGTACTGTAATTCAAACAAAAATCTCTTCTTAAGCAAATAAAAGTGACAAATCCCCTTTATGATGGAATTATTACAAGTATCATGCATTATGTATCTTGAACATGCCCCAGTGATTTGCCCTACTGTGCCCCTACTTATAGTGCTTGCCCAATATTTGGCCAAAATGTAGCATAACTTTAGGAAAGGTCTTTCACACTCACCGATTGGGCTAGAGACTATTCTCTGAGAGGTACAACGATATCCAGGGGCCTTGGAACCATCTGGAGGTGGTATGGTGGTCTCCATCTGTCCCATACTTCCCATGTAGGCAGGTGGAGCACTGTAGGGCTGTTCTGGTGGAGTGCGTGTAGGAAGGTGGCAGGCCCCCCATACCTGGTTGTTGCCCACTTGACTGTTGTCAAAAATACTAGAAAAGTGATTGAAAAGAGCCGCAGGACCAAAGTTGGGAGGCAGCTGAGCTTTGCCAAGGTGCATCTGGGAGCCATTCATCATGCCTATAGTGGAGGACATCTGCAGCGAGGCAGCCGGCATGCTAGCTGTGGCTAGGCTGTGCTGAACAGGCTGTTGCTGCTGTTTGAGGGGCTCTTGTGCTGTACCCGGGGGCACAAACACAGACTGCTGCTCCTGCAGAGGGGCTCCAGGTGCCATTGGGTAGTACGGCGTAGGGGGCTGCAAGCGTGCAGACACCCCAGGCGCACCCTGCGTCGCGTAGTGAGGTATGGTGCTGCTGGTGTTCGTGACTGTGCTGCTGACGTTACTGAGTGATACAGGACGAGAGACCGGGAGAGACACACCAGGTTGGGATGTGGACGAAGAGCTTGGCTCTGTGGCGGAGGAGAAGGGCAGGGTCAACTGCTGCCTGCCTTCTGCCTGCACAGACAACGCAGGCTGGGCAGAGGGAGACGCAGGGAAGTGCAGGGGGGCAGAGGGACTGGAGGCCTCACACGGGGCACCTGAAACAGGAATGACCAGATCAGCTGCTGGTTTCTCTTTAGCAGGTGTAGTACTGCACTCTGACTTAGGTGCTGGAGGATGCTGTGTAGGTGGGGCGATGGGTGCAGGCAGAGGTGGAGGGGTCGTAGGAGTGGAGGGTGCGCCGCTAAGGGGAACAGCAGGAGCCTGTACAGCTGAAGTACTGCTAGCAGTGGTGGCCATTGCAGGCACAGCTACAGACTTGGGCTCAGGAGAGAAGAGCTGTTTCTTAACAGAGGCGGGCGTGGGTGTTTTTGAAGGCGCCGTGCTAGGTGGCGAGGCAGTGGAACCAGGAGAAACACCAGCACTCGAAACCGGTGTGGGATGTTCGACAGTAGCCGGCGCAGAGTTAGAAGGACGGGGGGCAGCACTACCGCTGTGCTTGGGAGAGCTGTTAGCACTACCAGGACTCACAGGACGCACAGGGAACGGACCCCACGTGTTAGGCGAGGGTGAGAAGGTACCGCCAAACTGTGCCATGGGCAAACGTGGGTGACGAATCTGGTGCATGGTTTGGGCTGCCAGAAGAGCCAACTGGGGATGCGTGTAAGCCAGCGGTGTTAGAGAGACAAAGGGGGGTCTGACGCCAGGTGCCATGTTTTTGCCCATTTTGCCAGCTTGCTGAGCGGCCGAGTTGGAGGACGACTGGAAGGACACGCTTGATGAAGGGACAACTGATGCCAGGCCTTTTGAACTGACAGCCGTGGTGCTGGTGGCTCCTGTAGAGGTGGTATAGGTGGAGCCCATTTTGGTGTTGGTACCTGGCTGGCGAATATGGTTCCGAGGTATTAGATCCTCCAGCTCTTTGGCAGGGTCTTGGATCAGCGCATTGATTAGTTGGACAGCATGCCGTGTGGACTCCGTGCCACCTCTGCAAAACAGTGGGCATGATGTGTAAGTCATGGTATGTATAACAAGTAAGTAAATGTCCAAAACAGAAAATCAATATACGCACCTGATGGTGATCATTCTCTCGCCATTCTTGTCCTTCTGTTTGTCAACGTCTATGTGTGCACCCGTCACATCTTGAATGGCCGTGATATTGCAGCCACCTCTACCCATGATCCGAGACACGACAGAGGCTGGTACAGAGAGCTTCTTTGACCTAAAGGAAAGGTTTTTATATCTGAGAATTCTCTCCACGCTTCCTTTTATCCCCACAAATATGCATAATACAACTCCTTTACACACATGTACTGTTAACCCTGAATTTATTAATAATTTTTAGTGCCAACATAAATAAAATTAATAAGCTTCACATACGTAACATAGTGAAATCATAATTGTAGATGCTCCGAGTACTTTATTAGAAACAGTATACTAATACTAGGTAGGGTTTTGCACTCTAAACAGCTTCAATTCTTGGTGGCTTTGATTCCACAAGTGGTTTCTTTGTGAATCTCCTCCATGTTGACATGGTTGCATCAAGCAACACCAGCATATTCTCCAGGTGCTCTCTCGTGGTTTTTATCTTCTGTTCTACCACAACCTAGATGTGTTCTGGATACATACTGCTGCCGCTAAAATCTAACCCTACCATCTGTCAGCGGAAATCATGCTTCATCAGTCCAGTCTACATCTTACTAGTCTTCAATAGTCCAGTTTTGCTGAGTCTGTACCTGCTGTAGCCTCAGCGTTCTATCTGACAGAATTAGATTCTGATATGATCATCTACTGCCAAAGCCTATCTGTCTGAAGGTTTGTCATGTGTTGTATTCTGACACTTTTCAAACCGACACAGTCAAAATCCCTGACATCACAGTATTCTCTTCTTTTTCTGATAACTGCTTGCTTGTATCTACTTGACTTCATGCAATGCAATGTTGTCACACAACTGGCTGATTAGATATCTGCATAAAGGGGCACAGGTGTTCCAGTGCCCAGCGAGTCCATTTCCTGATATTATTTACACGTCATATTATATTTAAAGACCGTGCAATCTTTCCAGATGTTGGAGCAGGCAGTTCCTAATGCATCACACCAATAAAGTTTCGTTTGAGAAATTGTATTCCCGTTGTGCATACCTTCGAACAACCTCCTTCCAACCGTCCTCTCTCTTCTGGCCCCGTTTTGGGCTGGTGAGGTTCATCTTGCTGTTAGGTGAGGTGACGGGCAGTGAAATGGTCTTGAACGACGAGGGCAAAGACGTGGATGTCAAGTCACTAATAATTTCATGAGATCTGCAGGAAAAAGGAATTCACATTCAAATCCAGGGTTACTGACAACCTCTAAAGCTGAGGAAAAAAAGCTATTTACAATATGGTAATCCTTCTTAACTTTTGTGAAAAAGAATCTTATAGCAAGCTTTAATCAATATGAGAATATTTATCATACGTCACTTCTCCCTTAAAAACTGTACCACTTTGCTATTGCAGTGATATACAACATGCAAGCTTAACTGCACATCAGTTTAACTCAAACTGCACAACAAGTACTAGGCCCACAAATAAAAAAGCTCTTACTTCTGTTGTGGTTTGGAAATGGACACAGTGACCTTCTCCTCCCGAGAAGGGGGGTGCGACGGGCCCTGTCTCTTATCGGTCATGGGAAAAGGTTGGCTGGATCCTGCCAAGGACGGGGACGAGAACAAGGTAGATGATGGCAGTAGGTCAGTCAGCTCCTGGCTTTTACTGCCATTGCTGCTTTCGCTGTTGCAGTCTGTGCTGTCCAAGTTGTCCGAGTCACTGGTGCCTCCAGGTGCCCCACCGCCTCGAGGCTCACCATGGATCTTGTTTCTGTCTGCTTTCTGTTGTGCCAATGCCATCTGGGGATCCTGCAGGATAATGGGTTCACTGGGCGTATCCTTGGTCTTGTTCTTTTTATTTTTTCTATTAGTGCTGGGCGTAGTAACCACACTAGCTCGTTTCTTTCCAAAGGCATTGGTGAATGTGGTGGAGGTGGCGGAGATACCGATGGTTGTGGTGGTAGTGGCACTCGGGGGCTCTATGGGAACCTCTGGCTCTGCATGTATATAAAGAAGTGGTCAGAATTGTGGCTCAGTGCAATATAAATTCAAACACACTAAAGAGATATCTGACAAACTCAGAACTCAAAGCAACACACCTTCAGCAGAGTCCTCCTTCAGGTCTTGGATTTCAAAAAATGTATCTTTCACTTTTGCCTCCTCCTCTTCAAGCTTTTTCTTCTGCTCCTCCTTCTTCTTCTTGCGTTTCTCCTTGCGCTTTTCCCTCTTTGCTGCCAGAGCTTGTTTTTTGCTTTCCTCACGGGACTGTAATCAGGCAGAAAGGGAACATGAAATAGGTTCATCACACTTTTACAGTTCACAAAAAATCTGCACATTGTATGAGTAACAGTAAAATTCAAATTAGTGTGTTTTTTTTATACGCTTGGTGGGGGTTGTAGTCAAGACCAAAGAGCAAAGAGTCAAGACCAAGACAAACACTTACAAGCTTAAGATCAGACTTATCTAAATAAAACGCGTTTAAGGACTGAATATTGAGCGAGAAGAGCAGGGACTTTCCCCTGTTAGCCAATCAGAGTGTAGATTGTATTTAGACATTTAGAGAAAGTTTTGATACATTATCTTTAACCCATTAAAAACCATGATCCCCATTTGGGGATCATGTGCTTTAACTCGCCTACTGATGGGATGGAATGTAGGCGGACAGAAATAAAAGTAAAAAATGTTCGGAAAAATATTTGGCAGTTAATGACTTAAAGCACTGTCGGTACTCAATAACAAAATAAGAATTGTTTACAATTAACGTCACCTCACCCGAACCCTGCCGATCTTCACAACGAGTCCACCTTACACTGAGAAGAGACCGAGTACTACAACACTAATGCCCGGCTCTTTCAATTTTGGTGGCATTTCTTTCACATCAGTGCAAAACTAACATACCAAAAATCCATCCTACAAGAGAACATAATTGCATTTCCAAACAAATACACATATGAATGCACCTTTTCAAGATCCAGCTCCTTAAGCAGAATGCTGGCATTCTTGTTAGCCTCTGCAGCCTGTTGGTCTTTGGCTTTAACGATGGTTTCCATGCACTGATGACACTTCTTCAGCAACTCCTACAAGAACAACATCACAGATCCATTATAAAGAGAAAGTACTGGAGAAGCACAGAATAATAGTCACAGAAGAGAGGAATATAATTCAATTTACATTATTTAAAGGTTACTTAAAGGTCAGTTTGGGGCAGGTAGCACAGACCAATGCAAATAGTAAAACGTTTAAGGGAAAAAAGGTTTAAATGCAATGTAGAGACAGTGTAGAGTCTTTCACCACTTTAAACAAAGGTTTTAAAGTGATTAGGTAAATGCAAAACAATTAAGAGGAATCAATAAACTTGTGATTGATATCACTGGTAGCAAATGGACAACTAAAGATACAAAAATAAAACAGTTTTTTTTTGCTTTGCTGCACTTTAAGCAACAGCAGAACAGCAGTGAACCATGTAGGTAAGTGTGAAATCACCATGGACTCCAGAGACATAAGACATAAGACATGCCAATTTAATTTTTATAGCGTTCAAAAGTCCCAAAATACAGCCATGTTTTTTAGCATAGTGTGTTCAAAACTCTAGCTTTGGCCAAGGACTTTTACTTTGGTATATCCATACTACACTCAGTCTGTTATTAAAAACAAATCATTACCTTGTCCGCAATGGTGGCAATGTATCTCATGCACTCAATGTCAGAGGGGAACTGATTAACCTCCTTTACCAAGTACTGAACCACCTTCACATGGCCCTAAAATAATAAGGTCAATCATAATTATAACTGGTCATACCACATGGCAATTCTGAAACAAGTAGTCGTTCACATGTCAATCAGCCTCGTCATGCTCACCTTACGGAATGCCGCCATCAGAGGCGTGATCTTGCGGTTATCTGCTGCATCCACGTCAGCTCCCGCCTGCACCAGTAGCTGCACTACGTCGAAATGGCCGCCATTTGCAGCCAGCCACAGAGGAGTGTTTCCTTTCTTATTCCGCACGTCAATGTGAGCCCCTCTAAACGGTAGCCAAAAAAAACCATGATCAACCAATTAAAATGACAAATGTAATGCCTAGGTAAAAATATCCTGCACACCATTTTGAAGGACTGCTTACCTGTTGATAAGGAGCTCACAGAACTTGTAGTGGCCCTTGTCTGCAGCAATGGTGAGGGCAGTATCACGGGATGAGGGGACAGGAGGGGCATTGACATCTGCTCCTTTATCTAGCAGCACACGACCCACCTCAGCGTAGCCACCGGAGGCGGCTTCCATAAGAGGGGTGAGTCCAGTCTAAGTCATAGGGGCTAAGGGTTATTACAAGGAGCAACAGACTAGAGCTAATATACTACAAATTAATTATTGTAACAAACAAAAGTAGGAGTCACACATGCATCATCATACTATAATCAGTTCTAATGTGTCACCAGTAAACATTAAAATAAGAATAACACTGTGATCAGAGGTCTAGTGAGCACTGACCTTGGCGCGGTGCTCCACGTTAGCCTTGCGATCCAGCAGTAAACTGACCACTTCTGCTCGCCCCTGGAAGCAGGCCAGCGTGAGCGCCGTGTTGCGGTTGGTTTCGATCTGCGCGTTGATGTCAGAGCCCATGTCCAGCAGCAGCTTCACAGCTGGTACATGGCCATTCATGGCTGCCAGCATCAGAGGGGAAATGCCCAGTTTGCTGCCCGTCCTAGAACAGTTAAACAGTCAAAGCAAAGGATTAAAATGGCATGGGGCATGAGTTTGTGAAATATGAAAACTGCAATGAATCTGCCTTAACTTTTAGGCTTCATTAGCTGACAGATGCTGTAGCTTCTCCTTTTCTATTTGAACTACCAATAGATAACGAGCAGGTCATGAAGCCAATCTCCAATTTATGAATAGTAACCCTATTGCCCCATTTTATTTCTTGTCCTAGCTAGTCTTATATTGATGAAGGCTGGGAATGGCGCAGTGCTGTCACTTCACAGCTCCAGATAATCCATTATGAGTCCTGGCCCAGCCACTGCCCATGTGGAAGCCGCATGTTGCTCCAGGCTATGCATACTTTTCTCCTACCTTTCCAAAGGTGTGTTAGATCAACTGGAATCTCTAAAGTGTGTAAGTATAAGTGTGCATATGTGAGAGCAAATATGCGTGTGCTTTGCCCTATGCCGGGGTGGTTCCTGCCTTGTGCCCTGTGTTGCCAGTCAGGTCCTGGCCCTATGCTAGTCTGAACTGGAAGCTGAAAGCTGAGTGGTAGAGTAAAGAAAGCGCCAGTCACCTCGCAGTCACGACCAAGTGAAACGATAATGGATAACCACTTGAAAGTTCACAATCGCATATCAACTTAAACTATAAACTAGGACGTGCATGTGGCTTTTGTTTGGGAATTTTCTAGGAGAGCCAAATAACTGTGACACAGGGTTGTGTTATCAACATATTTGTCCGTTATAGTTACACTTTAAAAAAATAGCTCTTGACTGAGTCATGAATAAAGTGTACACTACTGACACCCTCTAACCTGGAATTAATCTCAGCTCCAGCGTTGAGGAGGATTTTGATGATATTGACATATCCCCCTGAGGCAGCCAGGCTAAGTGGGGTGTAATCGGACACGTTACGATGCTCCTTGTTAGCGCCACGGAGAAGCAAAAGTTCCACAACCTGTAAGCAAAAGTACACCTTGGGCATAAACAGATTTGTACATTATTGTATAACAGTCTTAAACCAATATTACGTTTGTTGTTTTAGCAATGGTATAACAACCACGTTTAACATTGTTGACAACTAGACCCACAAATTTCAGATTAGAATTAGTCACTATTATAGAGCTATTGTAAGCTTTAGGATATCACATTTAACCCTGTTTGCCTCTCATGACATCCTAATGAAGTTGCTATTGCTCCAGTCTAAATGGGAATCACACTAAATAGTTGCCACTGTATCCTATAGAAGCCATTTTTATTCGCGATTGGTTCCAGTTTAATACTGCACACAAATTCCCTTTATTTTCGGGTTGTTGACTTCAGAAGGACAAAGCGAGATCACTCAGAACTAAACATCGACGGCTCTGCTGTGAAGATCGTCAAGAGCACCGAGATCCTTGGAGTTCGCCTGGCAGAGGATCTTACCTGGTCCGTCAAAACCAGCACCATAACCAAGAAAGCCAAGCAGCGTCTCTATTTCCTGCAAAAGCTTAGGAAAGCAAATCTCCCACTACCCATTCTCAACACTTTCTACAGAGGAATCATCAAGAGCAAGTCACTGCAGCACATAGTGAGGACAGCTGAGAAGATCATCGGTGTCTCCCCTGCTTCCATCACAGACATTTACACTTCACGCTGCATCCGCAAAGTAACCAGCATTGCAGATGACCGCACACACCCCTCACACACACTCTTCACCCTTCCACCGTCTGGGAAAAGGTATCGAAGCATCCGGGCCCTCGCAACATGACTGTGCAACAGTTTGTTCCCCCAAGCTATCAGACTCATGAACAATCAGTGTGGTATGAACAAGTGCACACACGAATGACTGGACTAACACACAAACACGCACACACACAATCTTTTAGTTTGCCTACACAAATAACCTGAATACAATGTTGACAATCATACCAAATGGACAAAACTGCTGCTACTCACATTGATTACATTCAACAAAATGGGCATTGCACCTTACTGCTTACACTACCAGTGGGCTATCTGCACTACTGCCCTTCTTGTATTTATTCTTCTTCTGTATTGCACATGCTACACATGTACACTGGTTGTGTACTTTATTGTTCTACGTAGCACCTTGGTCCTGGAGGAATGTTGTTTTGTTTCACTGTATACTGTACACCAATGTATATGGCTGAAATGACAATAAAACCACTTGAACTTGAATTGAGACAAAGAATGAAAAATAATTACACATTTTCATTATAACATTGCTAACACAATGTGGTAAACCGTAGCATATCCTGAAGACCGTAGTTCTCATGCTGTTGTGGGTGACACCTCTACATTGCTACAGTCACACTCTACCCATATGTTCTTCAACCAGCTTTGGAAACACACCTCTTGTCTGCCACCTGAACATGCAAGGGAGAGAGGGGTGTCTTTGGTCCTCTCAGACTGAGCCTCGATGTCTCCCCCTTTGTCCAGAAGGATCTCTACAACACCAACATGACCTGCAGTGGCAGCCAGGATCAACGGGGTAAACCCTGTAGATAACAAAACAGAAAAACTGATTTAGATTACACATTGGTTAAGTAGAAACATCTAAAAAGGTGAGTACATAGTGGTGTGAACATGTGAAATGAATCTAAAGTGAATGTAGAGGAGTATAAAGTAATTGCAAATTAAAACTAAAGTTTTCTTGTTTAAAATCCTAGTCAAGAAAATGTGCCATATTTTCCACTGTTTACACTTCAGAATTTGAACACACCCCTAATAGTATTATATAACCTACAGTATGTCCATCCTCCCCATATACAGTCGTAGCCGATTAATTGGACCACCAGTTAATGGGACCAGCCGCTTATTCGGACCAAATCCTAAAGTACCGAAACAAATCCTATTATA
>JAVSBV010000055.1:3078533-3105447 GCA_033117975.1 Parotocinclus spilosoma
TGGCCTAGATGCTAACTAAATAAACACCAAAGTATATCAAACTACAGTATTAAATTAACAAATTAATAATAGTTAAACCCAGACTGCTCCAACCTGGGATTAAACCCTTCTTGCTGTGAGGCAGTGGTGCATGGTATATTATATGGTTTTTTTTTTAATATATATATATTTTTTAACTGTAAACTGTAAAGACGTGGGTCAATTAAAGAAGTTTGATTTTTCATACGGGGGCTTTTTACCATCTAAACATATGAACATAAAATTAGTAATATTTCTGTATTTCTGTGGCATAGTAAAACAACAAGCTATTAATTAATAATTTTTATTGCGGTAATTACTTAAATAACCTACTTCAAAGAAGGAACTACACGTGGGAACTATCCTTTCACCCTTTTCACAAAGACATGGTGTTTGGAACCGAGAGTCTCAAATTTGGACTCATCAGGCAAAAGGACAGATTTCCACTGGTCTAACGTCCATTCCTTATGTTCCTTGGCCCAAGCCATTGTCTTCCTCATGTTGTTTTTTTTCTCAGAAGTGGCTTCTTTGCAGAAATTCAACCATAAAGTCCAAATTCACACATTTTTCTCTGAACAGATGATGTTAAGATGTGTGTGCTACTTGAAGTCTGAGAAGCATTTAGTTGATCTCTTATCTGGGGTTCCTTTTCAACCTGTGGTTTCTGAGGCTGGTAACTCTGAACTTATCCTGTGTAACAGAGATAACTCTTTGTCTTTCATTCCTGGGACGGTCCTGATAAGAGCCAGTTACATCATAATGATTGAGAGTCATTGGCACTGCACTTAAGGATACCTTTAAAGATCCTTTTTGAAATGACTGACTTTTACTACTGAGTAGTTCTTGGTATAATATGCATGAGAACATTACTCATATCGGGCTATTCACTGTATATCAACTCTACCGTAAACACATTAAGAGGTGCAAGAAATTAGTAGTAATAAGAGCACATTGATACAGTGGGGAAAATAAGTATTTGATACATTGCCAACTTAGCAAGTTTTCCTACCTACAAAGAATGGAGAGGTCTGTGAGAGACAGAATCTAAAAATACAGAAAATCACATTGTATGTTTTTTAAATAATACATTTTATTACATAAAATAAGTATTAGATTACTTACCAACCAGCAAGAATTCTGGCTCTCATAGACCTGTCAGTTTTTCTTTAAGAAGCTCTCCTATTCTGCACTCGTGTCCTTTATTAATTGCACCTGTTTGAACTCCTTACCTGTATAAAAGACACCTGCTCACACACTCAATAAATCCCACTCCTACCTCTACACAATGCCCAAGTCCAGAGAGCTGTCTAAGGACACTAGGGACAAAATTGTAAACCTGCACAAGGCTGGGATCTACTACAGGACAATAGGCAAGCATCTTGACAAGATGGCAACATTTGTTGGTACAATGATTAGAATATGGAAGAGAAACAAGATGAATGTCAATGTCATTCCTCGGTCTGGGGCTTCATGCAAGATCTCGTCTCGTGGGGTAAGGATGAGGACCTGGTCAATAACCTGAAGACAGCTGGGACCAAAGCCTCAAAGATGACTGTCAGCACACACTCACAGTCATGAATTAAGCAAGGACCCTCTGCTCACACCAGCAAATGTCAGGGCCCATTTGAAGTTCACCAATGACTATCCGGATTATCCAGAGGAGGCATGGAGAAGGTAATGTGGTCAGATGAAGCTAAAATAGAGCTTTTGGTATGAACACCATCAAAGATCTTGGAGGAAGAAGAAGGATGAGAACAACCCCACGAACACAGTGGAAACATAATTTAAAGGTGCTTTTCTCAAATGGGACAGGGCGACTGCATGTATTGATGCAAGATTTTGGGCAACAACCTCCTCCTTCAGTAAAGGCATTAAAGATGGGTTGTGGCTAAGTCAAAAATAAGTTTTGTTTACACTTATTTTATACAATAAAATGCACATCAATTTAAAAATAAACCATCTGATTTTCTGGATTTTGTTTTTAGATTCTCACAGATTGAGGTGTACCAAGGATACAAATTACAGACCTCTTCATTCTTTGTAGATGGGTAAACTGTATCAAACAATTATTTTCCCCACTGTAAATATTTTGATTAGCTATATGTAAACAGAGGGGTACAGCTGTGCCAATCTTAATTTTTGTGCCCCAGTACAGCAAGTAATCTAGAAACACCCTTGACGATGGCCCAACTTAAAACAATTATTGACTCAGTGACTAAAATATATGGGGTTCCTTTGGTGCTGGATGGACAAATTTAAACAGTGTGTGTATTGAACAAAATGGGCCCAGTTACTAACCCATATCAGGCCCTACATTTGTCTATTTCTAAATGTTAAAGAAAGTAATGTGAAGTTATTAATAATAGATTTAAGAATTCTGTAAATCAAATAGTATTTCAAGAATACAGCACGGTTTTACAGCAGTTAGCTGTGAAACCTTGGACTCTGCATAAGGTTTTCATGTCCTCCCCATATCTGCATGGGTTTACTCTGGGTACTCCAGTTTCCTCCCACATGCTAAGTGGTGTTCTTAAGTGCCCTTAGTGCATGAGTGTGTGTATGAGGACTGGTAGCCTCTCTAGGATTGTTCCAACCTTGTGCTGTGTCCCTGGTAAGGAAACAAATTAATGAATGACAGCAACCTAGAGAATGTCTGTTTTTGAAAAAGTTGTATACTGTTGCAAACTAATAGTATTTAATTGACTGTACTGGGAATAAACTGGACTGGCTCCTGTGGTTTACTATTGTTCATCTATTTTAATACCTCACGTTGATGTGTAATTCTATTAGGCAAATTAAGCAAAAGAAAAATAAGTAAATGAAGGGATTTGTTAAGTCCTGAAATGTCCGATTCTGGCAGGACTCACTTTTGTTGGAGAATTTGCATAGGGGCGTGTCCACCTTGACTCTGCGTCCCTTACGTACGTTACGTAGTGCAGAAAAGCCTTGCGTCAGTGCCGAGGCTAAGCGAGGTAGAGAGGGTATTCCAGCGGCACGTTGCCGCTTTTGGGAGCACGAACCGGTGCTGTTAAAAAAGATAAAACAAATCTTAGCGGTGGGGGTTTTTTTTTTTCCACGCGATACCTGCAGACTGTGATATATTATGTGAGCAGATACTTTTTAAAGTTTTCTTTTCGTTTTTTCCTTTTACTTTTGGATCACACTCTCGGGTCCTTGCGGCGTCCCGTTGATATCAACGCAGCTCTCCCTTTGTGGCTGGCGGTGGCCAAGTGCGAAGTTAAAAGTCGCCAAAAACGTCGCAACTTCACCAGCCTGCGAGCTTTGAACTGGCACACAAATTACATAACTGTGAACAACCGAGGAGCCATCATGAGGTAAGGAATGACCGGTGGATTTTGAGATGCTGACAGCGTTTAAAACGGTGCTTGTTGCTCAACGCCGTAGCCGTAGTCTTTTGCAGCCGTGGACGTTAAAACGCTCAGGCGGCCATGGACATTTCACTGGCGTGCATGGATGGATGGATGGATGAATGGCATCTTACATAATCGCATTATTAATCTCTTCATTCTCTACCATCTGCCTGACTTCCCAGATATTTTTCAGCAGTCGGCTTGTGCGTGTTGACAGGGTAAAACTGCAGGCAGGCAAACCTTTTTCAGGCGAAAAATAACCGCGTTTAGTATTTATCCCTAAGCCAGCGTTATAGCCTTCTCAAGAGCATTGCAGTCAAATAATAATTACCAGTCGTTTGCAATCAAACGCCGTTCGTTTGAATGTTTAAACACTTTAGTTTAAACCCTTTACCAATACTGCATAATGCGCTACTAATGCAACAAGTGTTCGACCAACAATGCTCCAGATCGTCGTTTTAACCGAATGACAAACATTTAAAAAGTGCCTGCGTGGCGGTTTTGTAATGATGTGTGATCGTGAAATCATGGTTTGGATTAACGCAGTAAATGGAGGGGGGGAGAAGACCATCTCCCCACACATGGTGAACAACAGCTGTTGGGATCCCTCAACATGGAAGAGATGGCCTTAACCAAGAGCTGCTCTTTTGTGTCATTTGACATTTGCACTCCTATGAGTCCATTCACAATTGAATTTACTGTAAACCCTGCCAGATGGAGGCTTTTCCACTGTGGTGCTCTATTATGCTCGCTTTTTCATTTGGGAAGGGTTATTTGTGTTTGGAGGGGGTGGGTGCCTGCTTACATGATGTTTACACCCTAGCTTTTAGCAGGTGTGAATGTGTTCTCGCAAGACCAGCCTACTCATTTGGTCCATGTTATTTACCATTCTGTGCATGGCCGAAGTGTGTGACTGCAGAATTTGTTTCATGGAGTGATTCAGACTTGTGAATCACTCTACCACAGACTGGTGGCTGCAATCATGGGAGGGGAGCAAGACCTCAAACTTTTGTCTGCATGTATTTCTACTAGTCCATCGTACCTGCTGTAATGAGAACAACGCGAGTATGTTTGCAGTCTGGACTCTTTGTGTGATCCGGGGTGAGCAAGGCTGTCAGAAAAGAGCCTGCTGGTTTCTGTGTCGACGATTACAGGGCTACACTTTGTAACGCTTGTTTAATCAGTTGGTCTGGGTCTATAAACAGATGAGAAGTTGTGAAAGGGTGTAGCTCTTGCTTGGTTGGAATGAAAACCTGTAGGCACACCTGCCCTTTTGGTGGATGAACAGCAATAGTAGTGATACACGGACACGTTTTCTTTCAGCACTTTGCTATGTTTTTGTATCACTCCCTGCCACCACAGCTGTGCACTAGGCCTATACTAATTTGTATATTTACAAAACACACTCAAATTAGGTAGACCACCTACATAATGTCTATAATTGTGGTTCATTCGATCAGTTCCACGTAACCAAGGGACAGTTCTGGTTCTACAATTACAAACTGTAGCCCATCTGTTGTTGGTCTACAGTTCCTCTGTTCTCAAATGATCAGGACCACCACAGATAAGATCATATTTACCCCATTTTGTATATTTGGACATATAGGAGATGATGTGCCTCCAAGGACCTCCCACTAAGGACTTATTTTATAATCTATTCTATTTTATAATTTAGTTTACTTTCAAATTGTTCTATTACTAATTAGAATTTTATTATTAGTCTGTTTTTTGTTTATTGACCTAATTTTGCTATAATTTAATGTACTTTTTGGTATTTATTTAATTAACATCTAGGCAACCCATGAAGGATGGATCCCCTGTTGAGTCTTGGTCCTCACAAAGTTTCTTCCTACCATTTTAGGGAGTTTTTCCTTTCCACTGTTGCCCTAGGCTTGCTCAACTTGGGATTGGCCTTTTAACACAGTGTAATATTGTGAAGCTGCTTTGAGACAATGCTACGTTGTAAAAAGCGCTATAGAAGTAAAATTGAATCGAATTGATTAATGTCTTAAAGTCATTCATCGTTTGAGGCTCTTTATTGTGGATCGGACAAGGGCCCACCAGAAACAGCTCGGAAACGTTAACCACAGAGCTCCACCCTTATGCTCCAGTCCCAGGTGTAATTGGACCCCGTTCACGCTCTGTTGCACCTCGTCTGTTCCTCTGTAGAAGTAAGTAGTCTATTAGTAGTACGTTCTGATGAACTAGAGCACACAGACTGTCGATGCAGTTCACATTCTCAGTACTGCAGTGCCACAGCATCCTTTGTGCTTCCCAAACTCTTTAGGCTGTGAAATGTGATATTCACAACAAGGGCGAGTGCTGATTAGTCTTCATCTGCACCAGTGAGCTTCTTTTCAGCCCGGCAGTAATTAGGACTCAGCAATTAGTGCAGATATTATCCATAATGTAGGTTTAATGATAGAGAGGTCACACAGCATGTGTACCTTGGTCTTACGCAATCTAAACGGTCAGATATTTATTATACAGCTGTCTAATTTCAGTCTATATCATTTCAATATCTATATAGGTATTAGACTAGTGTAATGTAAATATAAATTGCATGTTCACAAGAAACTACATGCAAATTATATGCAAATGCACCACAGATACTCTGTGCCCCCACGGATGTCCAAATGTCCACCCATCAAAGTTTAATCCACGACCGTAAAAAAATTAATTAATTTGCTTTAATCTTGAGTGATAGCCACATTTGAACCATGCATTAGTCTCGGAGGGCATGGGGTACAGAGTGGGGTGTGGTTAAAGCGTTTAAATCTGATGCAGGAAGCTACAGGGAGCCAATGGAAGGAACCCATATCAGTAGGGTGTCATGAACTGCTGGCATACTGCTGGGACTATAAATATATTTTCCAACTGAAAACAATGTTTTGGACAGTTTGGTCTTATTTAATTTGTGGCAATCATTTTCGGTTGTTTAGGCAGTGCTGGTGTTCTACATTTTGAAGCATATTGAGAATAATTGATTCAGCATTGTTTTTTGTGAGGTCGTTGGAACGTCTTTGTGGACGACTGTGGAAGGGCTCCACCTGGGATTGAACCCAGAACCTTCTGACTGTGAGGCGATGGTGCTATCCACCAATCCACCACGCTGCCCCAAAAAATAATTAAAATGTGGGTAACAGAATGAAGTTTGACCCCTTTCTTACAGTCTTACATTCTATGCATTTGAGGGTCAAGGACCCAACAGTGGTAGACTGGTGAGATGGGATTTGATTGACCCTATGGACCTTTTAATCCATAGTCCAGTACCTTAACTGCTTGGCCACCGCAGTCTTAGTAAAGGTCTTATTTCTTCAGCCTATGATGAACAATAGGCTGTTTTTTCAAGGTTTATTAGGGATTTAGTGCAAGTCAGCCAAATTCTCGATCAAACTGGGAAACCATTTCTTTATGGATTTTATGAGGCCTGGATGGAGTGCTGAAAGTGGAGAACTCTAATTGGAAAGGGTGTTTTCCAAGTACTGTTTTCCATAGAGAGCTACCGGCCTTTTCCAAATGTTTGTTTGTCCTGGTCAGGTTCTTGTTAGCATTGGATGCAATGAGGAATGAGGAAACGTACTATTTATTGTCATGATGACAACAATGTCATTTTTTTCTCCATCGTGTTGGGATGTTTTTTTGGGAAACATTTCGAGTTCTAGTTTCTAATAGTCTCTGTGTGCCAAACGGAAGATATCCAAACCATCTGCATGTCTTTCTGTTCATACCTATTTTCAGCTTTGCCTCCATTTCTGGAGAACATAATCAGACATGTATACTGCTCACAAAAATGAGGGGATACTTCAAAATGAAATATCCCATAATTAAATATCCCCTAATTTTATGAAATTAAATGACTGTTTATTACAGAAAAATACAGACAACTACAGTAGAAAAGCCATGGCTGATTACTGGACTACATTAAGCATGGTATAGCGTATAGCCAGTGCAATTTCAGTGCAATTTACCTCTCAGCTACACAAAATCTCTTGTAAGTGCACTCTGGAAAAACACTGCCTGTAAAATCCAATTTGCATAGTGAACACTTTTGTTACACTCTAGGAATTATTTTTATGTCTGTGTGGGTCGGGTGAGCATAACCCGTCAAGCATTAGACAGCCAGAACACAGCTCAAGGTAAACGTTAGTATGGTAAAACTTGTACAAACAATTAGTTTTTAGTACTGTTTGCTTGTTCGGCTTCCTCCTGTTTTTAAGAAAGGGAGTCTGGCCTTCAGCATGAGCATGTACAATTTGAAAAGCATTGTGCTGCCGTGCTTTTCTAGCCCGAGGACAAACAATCTCTAATTAAATGCATATAGAGCTCGTAACCACCTCCTAGGCACCTGGTAGCCTTGTCAATGCAATGTGTGACTAAACAATGCAGTGTTGTCTGAAAGAAGCACAACTCATTACGAATGGTGTTTATAAATAAGGAAATATAATAACAGATTATTAAACAGTTCATTTTTTTTCGATCATGAGCTGCTGAAACCACGAGGGATAGTGCAGACTAAAAATCGGGCATATGAGGGTATGCTGGCACGGGTGCAGGGATGACACATGATGGAGAAAGAGCACTGGGTTAGCTGTTCTGAGAACACAGGTGGGTCTTTGCTTAGAGAATTGTGTTTGCAGCACCACAACATAAATCCCAACCTTATTCCTGCACCCTGTGTTCTCCACAACCACATGGATCCAGAACCCAGACCAGGAAAACAGTTTTAAAATGTGAAGGGAGAAATCTAAAAAAAAATCTAATTTTCCTCACCTGAACTGGACATAATGGTTTATACAGCCATACCTAAGCATATTTAATCAACTGTAACCCCTCACTGCTTTCCTGAGGCCATGAGTAGGAGAAACTGATTGCTGCAGTGTGTTTTGCACCTCTTTGCTGCAACACATTTTCATTTCTCACCCCAACGTGCGTTTCGAGAGGCTGTAAATCCCCTGAAATTTTATGTCTTCTGTGGCTGGTAAATTGATATCATGCATCACAGGGCTGGATCTTAATACACGGGGCTACTCTGTGCATATATGCAGATGAATGGTGGCAAATAATCGGCACGTTTAACTTCTCCTGGTTTTATGGATTTGGAATTATGTTTTGGAACGAACACAGAATATTTGCAGGCACAAAGCAGAGAGAAATCAGAGTAAATAATAGTCTGTTTGCTTTTTTCCTCAGGCTGTTTGCAATTATACAGTAATATCCTGCATTTTGCTCCTTTTTCGCTAATGTGCATCATGATGGAATAGGATAAAAGCTCAGGCAGCTCAGAACCAGCCTGCATCTTGGCTGTGTCTCAAATACTTATACTTGCCCTACTTAAATTCACTGGAAGGAATTTTCTCCAGGAGTGGAGCTGGAGAAAGTGTGACTCCATAAGTTTAAATGATGGACACAATAGGCACCAGGGCTGATTATGTGTATAATAATGTATAGAATCCAGTAATATTACACACAAAGTGAGGGAAGGAGATGTACATGAATGTTGTACATGAATATTTTGCCGATTATTTACATTTAAAGGAGGCACGCTTATCTAGAGAATGTATTATGGAGTTACCATTTAATGTATATATGTACGCTGCTCCCAAAATTTGGGGATATTTTTAAAATGAATATGAAGAGAATCCTGTCCATGTCCCATCAATGTCAGGGTGTTTTGTCCGTCTCGGGTGACCATACACCCTGCTGAACAGTCAAAGTTTAACATGCTGCACCCCCATGAATATATCACTTGCTACTTAATCACTCATTCATGACACACACTGCTATCACATGCATACTTTTTCCACCCCATGCCCCTTATTAGAAATACATTCCCACATTAGGGGTGGGCGATATGATCCTAAAATAATATCACAATATTTTAGGGTACTTTTGCGAAAACAATATACAGGGGTTGGACAATGAAACAAACACCTGTCATTTTAGTGTGGGAGGTTTCATGGTTAAATTGGACCAGCCTGGTGGCCAATCTTCATTAATTGCACATTGCAGCAGTAAGAGCAGAGTGTGAAGGTTTAATTAGCAGGGTATTTGCAATGCACACAAAATTATGGGTGACATACCAGAGTTCAAAAGAGGACAAGATGTTGGTGCACGTCTTGCTGGTGCATCTGTGACCAAGACAGCAAGTTTTTGTGATGTATCAAGAGCCACGGGTAATGTCAGCATACCACCAAGAACGACAAACCATATTCAACAGAATTAACTGTGGACGCAAGAGGAAGCTGTCTGAAAGGGATGTTCGGGTGCTAACCTGGATTGTATCCATAAAACCACGGCTGCCCAAATCATGGCAGAATTAAATGTGCACCTCAACTCTCCTGTTTCAAACAGAACTGTCCGTCGAGATCCACAGGGTCAATGTATTTGTATACACACACACAAAAGTCAATGCCAATTGACTAACCTAACACGCAGGTTTTTGGAATATGGGAGGACAATGAAGTACCTGAAGTAAACCCACAGAGACAGGTGGAGGATATGCAGAATCCATACAGAAAGGACCCAAGTCTCTCTACTCAGGGATTGAACCCGGGACCTTTTTGTTGAGAGGCAGTGGTGCTACCCAACGAGCCACCGTGCTTCCTGCCGTCACAAATAACATTACGGCTGTAATTTTATTGCTGACACGAAATTAATCTATACTGTAGTAAAACAGACATACAAAGTGGTACGAATTTGAGCAGGTTAATTCAAAATGTTATTTTAATTATTAGGTTTACACAGTGATTTTTTTTTTTTTTTGTTGTGAAAAATTGGTCTGCAAGATCTGATGTGGTCAGACAAAGCACCTGGTCGTCGTGGGTAGGGATGGTCTTTCTCGCCAATGTGTTGTTCTGCACCTCAAACCGAGCATATAAGTCATTCAGTGCATCTGGAAGAGAGGCATCACTGTCACAGGGTGGTGTTGTAGTTCTGTAGGTTCTGTAGTTAGTGATGGCCTGGATTCCCTGACACATGCACTGTGTGTCACCACTGTTCTGGAAGAGGCTGTGGATGTTATAGCCTTGTTCATGCTTTGCTTCTCGGATTGCCCAGGACAGCTTGGCCCTTGCTGTTATTAGAGCTGCCTGGTCACTTACCCCAGTGATTCACTTTAATTTAATTGTAGGTTAAATACATTTTATTTTAAAATACATTTTTTTTTAAATTTCTTCCTCCTTCCTTGTTAGGAGTTAGGGTTAGTCCTCGAGAAATTGAAAAGTGCTGAAAAATAAATAGATCTTTTTTAATTTTTTTTACCTCCCTCTTTAGTAGATTTTTAAGTAGGGACATCCGAGGAACAAGCAATTTAAAAAGTCTGGCCTTATAAACAGTCCATCTGGATAAATGTTCTGCAGATTGCTGATGGCTCTGTACAGCTCAATGCTTCCTTTGCGTTTGCACAAAGTTCTTATTCTGGTGCAAGTTCTTATCAAGCCGTGCTCTCATTACTAAAATCATTTTGACTTTTACTGACCTTATCTTGATCATATAATGCTGCTAATTTAGAACTTCAGGAGTACACATGTCTTTGAATCAGTTTAATTCATAAAATAATAACATTTTATTAATCATTATGTTTTTGTTTTCCTGAAAGGTAATTTCTTCTGGTAGATTGTCACAGGAAATAAGGAGTGTGTATTTCCTACAGGCTTCCCTGGCTTCCAGAAGTGAGTGCGAATTGTGCAAAACACATGAACAATAATTGAAGCGTTTTTCATTAAGAATATTGAATATTAATATATTAGAACCACAGGGTGAGTCAAAAGTCACAGGAGCTTGTTGCGTGACTGCGTGGCTTGTCGTCCACTTCAGATTTCTCAGAATTTATTTGTAAGGGATGCAACAGTGCTGTGTGACATTTGGTGGTCTTTGAGATTTCATTTACCTGTGACGAACAGCAAAAGTTTTGAAATTTCAGTGTTGATAACTTTTAAACCACTAGATATTGCAAATCAGAGTGCGGTAACCGATTTCGGAGACAATTCTGTTCTTCTTCAATATGATACTTGCTACCCACTGCAAAATCTGCCTATGATCCAATATGGAGGTTACCAAGATGGCAGCCATGTTTCAGACATAGCCTAAAGATAGACCCCTTCAACCCATTACTTGCTGGTATATTCAGATATGTCATTTTACCTTTTGTTCCTGAAATAAGAAGGATGTCCTGTGTCTTTTGCCTCACCTTGTATATTAGAACTAAATATTAAATATTAAGGTCTAAATAGAGAAAGAGCTACCGACAGCCACTCGGCTCATTCAACTTCAGACAGAAGGGTCTGTTTGGAATTATTATTCTCGGTCTGTCTTTCTGAAGCGGATGATTCAGCAAGAGAAGCCCCAGCTGACTGGCACCATGCCGGTGGTATGGCCTACACTTCTTGACCTTAGCAGAGACGAGTGTAAAAGGATTTTGCGCAAGCTGGGTAAGATGTGTTCCTGTATGATCTTTTAGTTATGAGCATGTGACTGATTATGAGTGTTAAGCCCTACATCAGAAGGTAGGAAGTGAAGACCACTGTGCAGCAGCATTGTAACTGGGGTTCATTTTTGTGCAGAGCTGGAGGCATATGCCGGAGTGATCAGTGCGCTCCGTGCTCAGGGTGATCTAACCAAGGACAAGAAAGATCTGCTGGGGGAGCTTACCAAAGTCCTAAGGTAGACATACAGTATTTACTATAACAGACTGTAGATAACATTAAGTAACATAAATATTTTGAGCCTCTGAAAGACAAAGGCTCAAAGTTTTACAGTATACTGTCTCTACAACAGTGCTCAGAGTTTAACATTAGAGTAAAGCCAGCCATGTTCACGGTTTTAGTTCATGCTGTTTGGCTAGCCTGCGGAATTCTAAATTATGTGCACCGTTCTACTGAATTAGCTCAAACTGCAGGCCCACTGTAAAAAAAACAAGCAATGGATGTACAGTACACCTATCGGATGCAAAGCGGGTCAGCGAGATATGGGAAGATTCCTGTGCTCTCCGGGAGAATTTATGCTTTTATCAAAGGTTGTGTTGACAAGAGCAAAACCAGCGTGAGGGATTGTGTTGTCGATCGTTTTGGAAAACTTGGTTGCAAATTAATTTTTCAATGAACAAAGTTTGTAAGCAACAGTAGTTCTTGTTTGTACGTTCGCTATACGTGTAAATCGCACATTAAAGGTTTAATACACATTTAATGTGTTACATAGCACTTCCCGTCTTGTAACGTGGGGCATGTTCGTTTAATCGGACCAGCCGGTTATTAGGACCAAAATGATCGTGTCCGGATGTGGTCCGATTGACTGGATTCGACTGTATTTATTACTTATACTTAATACAAGGTAAATTCTAAACAGATGTTATGCTGTAAGGTTTAAGAAACAATGAAAATAAATAAAGGTTGTGCTTGTGACCAAAGGAGATGTGGGGCACCGGACTCACAAACCAGTCCTGGAGATCTGAGAAAGTGTAGTATGCCTACACAACTTTCACATTAATTCAATGTAGTACTTGGCATGACAATTATAAATATTTGCTTTACTTTTTAGATAATATTTTAATTATTGGAGGGCTGACTATATAGCATAAAGGAAACCATAAATAGTAAATAAAGTGGAGAATTACCCTTCTTGTCCCGGTGCTCGATGTTGGCCCCACGTGCAATGAGCACTGACACCAGCTCCTCATGGCCACCTGCGCAGGCCAGAGTCAGAGCTGTGTCATGATTGCTCTCCGTCTGCAGGGAAGATAATTAAAACCAGACAGTTCAGTTGCATTGTGTGACTGTACTCCATTCGATAGCAAATAAATTAAAATAGACACTTACGTGTGCATCGATGTCTACGGATGGGTAGAGGGGGAGCATGGAGGGTGGGGAGACGGTGTTTATTGGCGTCTGTGTTGTGGGCTGAGGTATGGGTGAGGTCGTAGTGTTTAACATGGGCACTCTGCTGCTAACTGCTGCAGATGGGAATCCAGTTGACAGTGTAAAATACAACGATCACAAAAACATGTTTAAATATGAAGTTGAAGTAATCGTTCACACTCACCGGTCATGATGTCGTCCAGCGTGTCAGTAAGCGTCTGTGCAGGTGTTGCCACCATCAGGCCATCCGATGCCTGTGCAAGGAGACCTGGCCCAAGTCCTGAAAGCTGCTGGCCTAGCATTACCCTCTGCAGGTCCGGACTGCTACTTCCCGGGTATTCGGCGGTACCAAAATCTGTTGACTGCTGGCCATTCATAGGCTGGATAGGGATGAAACTGGTCTGCAGTGGGGGAGGTGAGGGTCCATGCAGACTGTGGGGCTGAGGAGGAGAAGGGGGCGAAGGCTGCTGGCCTCCTTCTCGACATAAGATCGTGCCCACCTGCGGCAGCTCGGCGTATTCCTCATCCTCATCGTCTTCGTCGCTGTCGTCCTCTACCTCATCGCTGGGGATGGTGTGGTGGTCCTCAGCATCATTGTTACTCTCGCTGTCTGCACTGAAACCCAGCTGCGTGGCTTGCGGTGGCAGGAGTGTGCCGGGCGTCTCCACCCCTGCCACCAAGCCGGGTTCTTCCTTCACCTTGGCCTCCATGTACTCTTTGGTGAACTGTTGCTGGGTTTTGAGCTGCAGTTGGCGCTCCACCTTCTGAAGCTCCTTCAGGATCTTCTTTTTCTTCTGTACCTGTTCCTCGCGGTTTTTCTTCAGCTCCTCGATTTTGTCTTTGGTGAGCGGCTCGCCTTGGATTAGTTCCAGTGATTGCAACTGAGCCTTTTCGATGGCGCTGATGCGCTGGCCCAGCTCATTCAGTTTGCCCTCGGTCTCCTCCACGATGCACTCCAGAGGCTGGTACGGATGGAAAGGGGGCAGCAAGTCGGCATCCAGCCCCCCTGCCGCTACCGCGTTGCTCTGCAGAGAACTGAGTCTTTGCTTGGACATGCCTGGAAAGCAGCAAACATGGTGAGGTCACATAATCGACAACATTCATGATGCAGTTTATACACTGGATCAGGTCAAGTGCTTATAATCATGTCAACAGAGAAAAACATGAACCTTTGTTTGTGACTGGTGGTGGTGTGGAAATGGTGGAGGGCACACTGTCTGGCTCCTGAGGTGGTACCACCATGGCCAGGGCTTGGAATGGGACTCGAGGTGCCTGTAGATCATAGGGAAGACAGAACACATTAAGGGACATGTCTTATTCAGTATCTTGGGGTCATACTACAAAGACTTACAATTTATGGCCTATTTAAAGCACGTGTAAATAACTCACTAACTGGGATGTAGTGCAATGCAACAACATGCACTGGATTACGTATACTTGTGTCTTATGCCATCTAATACAATGGCATTTTTTAAACACCAGAGGGTGCAATAACACGTTATGCTTATAGACATGGTAGTCTCACTGAGAACAGAGTAAGAAGACCAATTTATTTTAATTACAGGAGACTACCGACTGTTTATTTGTATGCATACTTAAACACTTAAACACAGTTATTTAAAGTATTTAGGGTAGCTACAATATTTATATTATAATGTTAAACCTATGCGTCTACTAATTTCTTTAAATTGCTGGGCACTAGGTTTTTGTTTTTTTACTTGAGAAAATGTCCATTGTTTTAAATCGTTTAGATAGAAATAAAAATACAATTTGGTTTGACGATGAAAGACAACAACAAAGGCAGGGATGCTAGTTTTTAAAAAGCAATGAGAACAACTTACACCTGTACTCAAAACCATTGTGCCCTGTCTCTCAAGAACAGTAACTGTTGCCCTTCTGCAAACGTGGATAAAGCCAATCAAACCTATCAAAGCCTAGCCTTTGCTCCATCTCTTAAAATACTCCAAATCAGTAACATGCATAAGTCTTTACCTGAGATGTGTCATGGGAGGGGGGTGTGAGCTGGGAAAGATCTGGCGCAGGGACAGACAAGATGTTGTTTGGGTAGTCTAGCAGGTACGACACCACATTAGTGTGACCACCCTTAGCAGCTTCAATCAGCATTGTGGAGCCATCCTGAAAGCAAAACGCATGAACAATTACACAACGTCTTATAAGCAGACAGTAAAAAAAACAAATAATGATCAAAAGGGAGTATGAATGATCTCGGTAGCCTGTAGTATCAGAATCAACCAACTTGAATTAAGGTAGAATGGTGACCTTCCCTGGTTCAGTAAATGCTTGAGCCCATTAAACAAAATGCAGTTGTATTTACCTATATCCTCAGATTTATTATAATACCTAAAACAACTTAAATGCTATTCATATAGTTATGCTGAAACTGCTTAGGAAAAAATTACAAGGGAAAAAAAGGAGGAGGCTACTAAGGGTATGCCTACGCATCTCTTATTTCATGCGGTTGGCCAACTGTAGAGGGTACATGCTTTATTATGATGCATGGGCTAGCAATTGAAGCATTTTGAGAAAACAAAGGTATGTTACATTCTGTTAATATTAGCCATTTGAGCAACAGTTTAAGGGGAAAGAAATTCCAGTGGGGTATGAGAAGATCAGGTGATGCTTTTGCAATGAACTGGCACCTTGTATGGGTGTAACTCTGCCAGTGATGAGAGGGTCCAAGCCCTGCCCTATACCCCTTACTAGGATAAATGGGGGTAAGCTGGGATGTTTTGCTCTAAACTTTAGGTCCTGAGCATCTGCATTTAAAAAGTACCGGCAAATGTCTAAATTAGACTACAGTAATTTCTGTGCTCATTTCTTCGATACTTTAAAGGAGAATAATATGACCATAATGACATGACAAATGATTAAAGAAAAGAAAGAATGAAACTTTAAAAGACAGTTGCATCTCACCGCCTCTGTGGTAAACATAAACATGGCACTTCACTATTAAAAGTATAACTATTTTTGTAGCAGGCTCAAATCCACAGCAAGTGGTAACTGATACAAATTCACAATGTAAAATTTATCAAATTAACAACAGGTTCTGGACCACAGTCCACTACCTTAACTATTGTGCATCAGACCTGCATCAGTGAGCACGTTTACATGCACTTAATAATCCAAATCATTGTCGGATTTCTGCCGTTATCGGACAGCCTACTCCAATCTAAAAATCAGATCAAGTAATCCAATAGAGAACGCTGGATTTTGGCAGCTGGGTCATTCGTAGCATGTATACCAGTTACTTGATGAAGTACTGTAATATTAGTCTGTGCATGTAACACAAGTGTTCCCGGTTGCCAGGTTGGTGTGTTTCCTCAAGACTTGACTTTGATTGGTTTCTTTTTCCATTGACTTTGGATTTGACCTTAAATCTGGTAACCCCGATAATTAACGTAGTGCAGAATTAAAAGTAGCGTTAGTGCTGTAAAATACTTTGGGGAGACTGAAACTTGAATATATACTTGAGTAAATTGTAAGAATTATCTGATTACTTAATGATCGGATTTAAAAACAGTACAAATTTCTGACCTTAGTACACGTATTTAGAGTACCGAAATAAATAGAGGAAAGAACTTTCATGGTAGGATTCCACACCACAGGCCACTGAAGTTTTTGGAAATGGAGAGGAGCTCACCTTCAGTCTGTGAGTAGGGTCAGCACCATGAGCCAGCAGCAGCTCCACCACAGCCAAGTGGCCTCCAGCGCAGGCGAGAGATACCACTGTGTGATCATTATTGGCTGTGGCTCTGTTCACATTAGCACCTGCAAACACACGTGACTAATTAGCAGAAAAGAAACAGCTAGGGAAATTATTTTGATGAGTTCTGCTTGACATAAATAGCATTTAGGTATGATATACTGTTCAATTCTAGTTAGGCAAATAAGAATTTGTATTGTTTTTAGTCAACCTTATAAATATTTTAGTGTATAATATTTTCACCAATTTAATATTGCGCAGTACTGACATACACTCACCGATCACTATATTAGGTACACCTTCCATTCATTTCTTTCACTTTCACTTAACATACAGAAGCACTCTTTAGTTCATTGTATGACTACAAGACTAAAGGTCGTTACACAACAAACCGTGATTTTTATGTGCAATTTATTCAGACAACAGTCAGTAAATTCGAGCTTATGTATGACGACATTATCTTCCTTCTTCATTATCTA
Organism: Parotocinclus spilosoma; assembly: GCA_033117975.1. Lineage (NCBI taxonomy): Eukaryota > Metazoa > Chordata > Actinopteri > Siluriformes > Loricariidae > Parotocinclus > Parotocinclus spilosoma. The sequence continues at coordinate 3,095,980 of JAVSBV010000055.1, forward strand.
TTTTTTTAAAGGCAAATGTGACATTACTTTATTTTTCCTCTGTTCAATTAATGTAAATGTTATTATCTGGGATAGGTTCTGTAAAGTGAAGGGAAGAGACCAAAAACATTGCCCACAAAAACTGGAAGATATTTTAAAATGAAATATCTATTAATTTTTAGTTCACAAATTTCACAGGAAGTGATAAAGCCTCTCTCTAACTCTATTTGGAACAATGTATAATACTTGAACAGAATACATGAAGCATATTTATATATTGAGCATATTTAAGATTTGATTGGAAATTCTGCCATGCCAGTGTCAGTCTCTGACCTAAGGTAACTACAAACCTGTTAGTTATAAGGTATCACTTTAAAATGAAAACGGTTTTCTTTTGGAGGTTTGACCACAGGTTCTCAATGGGATTGAGATCTAGAGAGATTCCTGGTCATGGACCCAAAATGTAAATGTTTGTTTCACAGAGCCACTTGGTTATCGCTTTTGCCTTGTAACAGGTGCTTCGTCACACTGGAAAAAGCATTGTTCATCTCCGAATTGTTCATGGGTCGTTGGCAGAAGTTGCTCTTGCCTAATAACGGCAATGTTATTAGGCAAAGTTTTGAGCGATCCCAGGACACGAAGCAATTACTGAACTGAATGCCAATTTGTAGGGCTGAAATGCATTTAATAAATTATGTTAAAAAAACAAAATTTTTGCCATTCTAAAAACTTTTGGTTAAGTGCTAGGGCTTCTGAATAGTCAAAGGTGAGCAATAAGGAACTCATGAATAAAACTTTTTCAAAGCTGCATTGACTAATGCATATACCAGTATAATAACCTATGCTTAACCAGTATAGGAATGCAGCAGGCTCTCACCTTTACTGATTAGGAACTGCACAGTGCAGAGGTGTCCTGCTCTGGCTGCTTTCATTAGTGGAGTCCTTCCACCTTCTGACTCATGTTCCTGAACAGAAAGGTGCCAAAGTCAAGCCAACAAGGTCACACAATGGGGAACACACATTCACAGTCAATCGAGCTACAAAGCACTTACCAGGTCAGCCCCTGTCTGAAGCAGCACATCAGCCACATCTGTGTGCCCGTTTTCACAGGCATACGTCAGTGCTGTGTCCCCTGTGGCCGTGGTGGCGTGAACATTGGCTCCTGAGTACACGACAAAATAAAATGGAGAAAGGTATGACCTTCAAACACAAGGGCTGTAATTCAATTATATTTACACTCATTGCAAAAAAAAGAAATGTATTGTTAAAGGATCCATTACGTGTCTTGACAGAGACAGCCGCAAGCATCACCATTATTGACTTGTAACTGTGTTGAATTGGATAGCCATCGCATATGACAATAAGTCACCCCAAGTAGTGATACGAGGGACACTAACAGTTGATGTGTGTAGGACATCCTGCCCCATTTGTGTTGCCTCTCATGACAGGTTTTCCACCTTCAGCAAGACAACGCTCACCCACTGATAGGAATGTCACTGCCACATTGGAACACTTCCTTGGCACAAGGATCCCAATTCGAGCATTTATGGGACCAGCTGGACAACCTACGGCAACCTGAGTATACAGGATCTACAGACCAATCTGCCTCCGATGCCCAACTGTATATCATCTTTTATACAGATTGGGGGGCCTAACAAGGTCATTAAAACCTCCTTTCAATTAATGAATTAATTCTTTTAATTAATCAATTAAGTATTTCCCAATAGACTTATAATTTCACTTTTTTATAGTAATCCCTTAGATCATCATTATATTCATAGTTCATTTTTGCCAGTGAGTGTATATTTGAAAAAGAGAAGCAAACCAAGCAGACTCACCAGCAGCTAACAGGTACTTGACCAGCTCTAGATGCCCTTCCTGTGCAGCCTCCATGAGAGGAGTGGAACATCCTAGCTCAATGTCTGCTCCCGCCTTGATCAGGAAGTCAGCCACCTCTAGGAAACCCCCGCAGCAGGCCAGCGTCAGCGCTGTCTCCTGCGTCTCCTCGGTCTGAGCATTGATGTTCGCACCTGCTCATAGGACACCAGAGATGAGTTCTAACTACAGCACAGAAAAACCTGACAACCTTTGGAAAAACAATCAAAAGTGAAGTCCCTTTTATTTATTTAAAAAAAAAAAAAAAAAAGTGACATGGCCAAAGTTGCATTCATATGTACCTTGCATTCATGTGTTCATGTATTCATGTGTACCTTGCGCCAGGAGCAGAGCAACCATCTCTTCGTGGCCCTCACGAGCAGCCTCCATGAGTGGAGTATAGCCCTCATCGTTGACCTCCTCTAGGTTGGCCCCTCTCTCAATCAGCAGAGCTGCCAGTTCCACATGCCCTCCACAGGCTGCCAGCGTCAGTGGAGACTCGAAAGAATCTGCAGGCATGTTCACCTGTGCACCACTGTCCAATAGCAACCGTGCCACCTCTACGTGCCCATCCTACACAGAGCACAGATGGTAGGTCAAGCCACTGAATGAAAAAGGAATTCAATCGATAAACTTTTGGTACATGCAAACATCTCGTGGGACATTATTCCACAAATTAGGCAAAGTGATACTGAAACCCTTAAAATCACAACACAGCAATTTTTTGTAACCTCTAGTGAAAACCCAGAAGTTCAGCAGTTTATGATATACTCAGACCAGCCTGTATAGTGCTCTAGATGTCACTTCTTCATAGCACAACACTTCAGAAAAACAGACTAAAAAAATATATACTTTTTAAATTTAGACAAACGTAGTTTGGACATGGTTATTTTGGTGGTTACAGTTAACTGTGATGAACTATGCCTGTGGCAAGTCATTTACAGGTACCCATATAAAACTAAAGGTTATTACATATATTTAATTTCTTTAAAACCTGATGCTTAAAGTAAATGCAAAAATGGGTAAGATGACACCATTTTCATAAAACATTCCAACCTCCACAGCTGCCTGTCTATATTGTTAAAAACAGTAGAACAAAAGGACTTCTATGAATAAACAGATCACAGTAATAAATGTGAGACTTCTTTTTTTTTACTTGATAACCTTGTGAATGCAGAAATGTAGATTTCATTGGCCGAAATCAGTGAAGAAATTCTTTTTCAGCAGGATAATGATCCAATGCACACAGGTCATTAGACAAGGCTTAGAATGGCCTAGCCTAATCAAACTCCTAACCTAACTCTATACAGAGCATGTATAGATATTCTATGAAAAATACATTTGCAGATGGTTTATGCTGCAGTGTGGATGAATTGAAAATGTAGCTGGAAGGAACTTGGAGGACACCTTCACCGTATTGGTTACAAAAACTGAATAATTCAAGTTCTGGAAAACAACAGAAGGCAAACTTAACACAAACTCTGTAGTCCACTATTGAGTAATATTTTAGACCAATTTTGAACAATATAATCAGTTGTTTGGATTTGTTTAAACATATACATTTTTTTTAAGAAACATTTTGCTTAAGATGTGTATGTTTTTATAATAAATGCTACTTGGTATGACATCTTGTAAAGCATCCACAGTATGTTTTAAGGATAGTATTCAACCATTTTGTTGGGCATCAGGTCTTTGGTCAGATAAAATAGCACAGAATCAGTGATGTAAACGTCTCTGTTATTGTGGTTTGATGTCACAAATGGCACAGAAACAGAGTAGGCGTCCACATGCAGTCTTCTCATGTATGTAGTATATGTAGTTTCCAGTGTACTCTTTGGAGTACTTCCATTTTGGTGGCTGAAAAGGTCGTGTTTCCACCAGAAGTGCCAACCTTATCTCATCATTTGCTGTGCACAACTTGCCCAAGTATGCCCAGTGTACAAAATCCAAAAATCGATTCCAAATAACTGAAGATTTCCTATCAGGCATCAGGCATGATGTGGTTTTAAGGAAGTACCAGCTTCTAGCTACTAATGGTTTAGAAATGCCTGGACGAGGAGAGAATATAAATAAATAAAAAACCAAAAAAAAATTCTATGCAACAGCAGATTCTTTCATCTGTATGGTTTTACTGGATATATCCATACTATTAACTTTTAATATTGCACATTAATTAAGGTAATAAAGATTAATTTGTATATTGCTGATGGATTACTACGTGTTCTGATTATCTAATTATTTACTACAGCTAAATAATGCTTTCATCTCTATAATCAAAAGAATACTGTTTGGGTGTTCTAGTGGAAAGCGCACAGTTTTCCAAGATTCTGAACACCCTATCATCATGAAAACATTTGGTTCCCAAAAAGAGACGAAAACATGCCCCCTAGTGTTTAAATGAAAACAGCATTCACCAACTATCAAGCCTGTGAACACAATGAATAAAGAATACAGTGTTCTAACCATGCAGGCTTCCATAAGGGCTGTGTGCATCTCATCTGTCTTGTGCTCCTGGTCAGCTCCTGCCTCCAACAGAAACCGCACCATGTCCAAATGCCCTGCATGAAAGCCAGAAAGACTTCACACACTGCTTCCAATGACAGACTTTTCCAAAGTTTTTGTACGCAGTCTAGAAACAGCACACTACAGAAGCATGTATGCAAGCGGACACACACCTTTATAGCAGGCCAGTGTGAGTGCGCTTTCCTTAAATTCATTGGAGTGTGTGTTGATCCCGGCGCCGTACTCCAGAAGCACGCGTGCCACCTCCACGTGACCTGCGCTAGCTGCCTCCATTAGGGGTGTGTGGCCGTTCTCGTTGTGATCCTCAATGTTTGCTCCCCCCTTCAGCAGAACCTTTACTACGTCCAGGAAGCCGCCGGCACAAGCGTACGTCAATGCCGTGTTACCTACAAACAGCAGAACCCAAAGGAAATTTATATAAATCACTACTGCATTAATAGGGTTGTCCCGTCAACAGATTTTTGATTTTGTCAAGTAGACCATCGTGACTTTCAATAACAATCTGATGCTTCAGCAAAAGCAAAAAACAAACTATAGAAACAAAAGTAATCGGACACCAATACACCTAGATGAGCTTTAATATGAGCTTTGACATAATATTTCCATTCATGGGTAATAATACAGAGCTCCACTTTGTAGATATAACAGCGTCCACTCTTTTGTAATGGCTGCCTGGCTCACAATCATCGTTATAGTTCCTTGCCAGTGCACTGAAGCGCAGTCAAGCTGGAAAAGAAAAGGGCCTTCCTCAAACTGGTATCAAGCTGGTACCGCTCTCAGTTGCTCGTGCAATATTTGGGAGGGAAGAAATTGACCAAACTGACTTGACTGACATAACGTTTTACAATTACTGTAGCTAATAAATGCTACATTTAACCATAAACTGAGCAGCATTACAGATCTTTTGTTTCTTTTGGTTTCTCGAAAGGAAGATTCAATTATTGTAAGAAATAAATATTCCATTACAGTCAAGCAAAATGTCCATACAGGCAGGTCAAAAATGTCAGATCTGTCTATGCTTGTGGGGATACTGAATCCTACCACTGTCTTAAGGCAGGCTGTTTAATGGACTGAACATAGAACATTCAGATTGTAAATGTTTTGATTAGGAACTGAAACCTTGCTGAATAAAGCAAGTGCAAATTCAACATACACAACACTTAAACTAAGTTCAAATATGGCCACCTCAGAGTTTTAAGCCTGTTTAACTTTATTAGAAATAAAAACCAATCTCTATGCGTTCTTCTGTCAGTTTAATTTTTTATGAACTGCAGCAAGAGGCACTGAACAATTGTTCTGATACACAGCATGAGGCAGGAACGCACAGTTTTCTTTGAATAAATGTGCATCAATAGGTAGGTTTGTGGCATCACTTCCCAACAGGCCTTTAGCAGAACTAATCTTCATCTTGCCCTACAACATGGCACTTTCCAAAAGTTTGTCCTCAGGTACATAATTCATAGTTGTATCTACAGAATCATCCTTTCCGCACAGAAGGCTAGACATTTTTTACTGCTTCTTGTCCAAAGAGTGGACGCTCTGTTCAGAAGATCTTCTTCCATGGACAGAAGTGACTCCTTAAATCTTGATTCTTGGTATGTGGCAGTGTTGAGTTGCATGTATTTATTGTCATACCGGTTCTTCCTTGTCATTTTTGACTAATTATTTTATTTTCCCTGTATGGATGCTGTTAGACTCCTCCTCAGCTGCACACATTTTTCAAGTCAAGTGAAGAACTGAAGATGGATTAGGGGGCTTTTTCAAAACTTAAATCACCTGTCTTAAGAGCAACTGCCGGTTGTTGCAGTTCTCTGCCAGAAAAAAACCTAACAGCTACATGCTGCAAGTAGTATCCCCACCAGGTCAGCTTATTACGAACAACTACCGGGATTCAGTGTTTGTTTCTGTTTTAGTGCTCTGCTCATTTATTTGTACTAGAGAAAGCTGAGACCGTTTTACAGAGCCTGGACAGATGTGCTATTACTGTAAATATTGAAGGCTTTGTTTACTTCCAATGGCAAACTGTGGTTAAAGCATGGTACCCAGTAATATTCTTCAAATGCCTTGATATTATTAGAGGTATTATCTGTTGATATAACAGCCATTGTGGACATGTCCAGTTTCCACAAGTAAACTCTCTGCAGTATGATCTGTGTGCAGAGCTCAAGAGCCTAAATCAAGATTCCTTAATAAATTGAACGGTGACAGCCATGTATGCATCTGTGGCTCAGCTCATCCAGAGTTCTGTAGTACAAGCACACAATGGAACCCATAGCCAGTTATGCATCCCTTCGGGCCCCAGAGTAAAGTTTTTAGTGTTTCTGAATACAGGTAACAGCCACCCAATCAATGTTCGTTCACCTCAACAATCGATGTCTTAGCAACTATAAATCATAACATTACAATCTGCCTATCCGTCTAACAGGAATACCAAAGACATAGCAACTGTAAACAGCGGGTCAAATTAAACAGTTTAGCATGTGTATTTTACCTGCCGTAAATACTATTTTTGTCACACTTTAATGTTTTACATTAACTATGTGCATAAGTAAGAACAATTTTACGGTCATTGTGGCAACGCTTTTTATAAACTATTTTAAGGGTCTTCCAAGACGCCAAATGGAATAGAAACCTTTGTGATCTGCTTAAAGGTTTAAAGCGCTTAAAAGATGATTATTGCTTTGCCTGGACTCATTCTCTCTTGGTTGTGTGCAGCAAGTATGGTATGTTTATATACCACCATGTACATTTATGTTTTAAAGTACAGTTTGGTGATGGATTTAATAAATATAGGAGGATATGGAATGATATGTATGACCACTTAGGATTCTGCTGCTGTGTAGATGGTAGCGTTCCACTCGTTGCCAGCGGTATCTCTGATGCATTTACGTATTGTTTGTATGCCGTTTTCCTCTGGCAACACTAGAGCTCCACCAATCAACTGGCCTGGGATTTGAACAGTCCGATCACTGTCATATAACTCAAATGTTTAAACAACACTGAATTGGCCAACAACAACAAGAGGGTTTTAACTTGGAGTGTCGGATGGGAAGCGAAACAAATGTGGAGGGCAATTATGCCCAATGGAGAGGGGAAGATTTTAGATGTAAGATTTACAATTACAAGTTAGGTTACAGAAATACACAACACATAAAGTGACTTTTACGCAGAGGAAGGCAGACAGTCGATACTTATGGCTACCATTACTACAAAGCATGATAAGTAAAGCTAAACACAATTTAAATATTTTTATTGGAGTTATTGGAGTTCAAAAATCTTTGTGGGTAAAACACTCAACGACCTGAAGCACAGAGCGATCATTAAAAGGTACTTGCCTGTACATTAAGCAATTTCGTCCTTACACCACACTTTTTCTAACAGGTGTATAATGTTATTTTAACCAATTTTCTAACCATACATAAACGCAACATGGTCCATGCAAATTAACTAGAGCTACGTCTCTGTGCTTCTTCGAGCTCTATGCTACATTTTGGAGTACATCTATCACAGCTGCAATGGTAGCCTGGCTGGAAGAACTGATGATGGAAAACGAGAGCATATTCATAATTTGAGCAGAACATGTTCCCTCGTTTATCACAGGGGTTACGTTCCTGGATCACCCGTGATAAACGAAAATCTGTGAAGTAGGACGCTATATCTTTTCAAGTATTTATACACTATTTTTTGAATTAATTCATTCTATAATGAAACTTTCACAAACAGTGAACAAAACACCGCAGATAAAAACTTGTCATGTTGGCAAGTAGCGACTCGGGCGGGCGATTCTGTAGTCTTACTTCTCGTTTTTGGGGAGTATTCATCTGCTGAGCAAATACGCTATTTACTGTAAATCGTAATATTTTATGATTTATAACATTCCTTTGTTAGAATGAATATTTTTTAAATATTGTGATTTTTTAATGTAAAAGTTTAGCAAAAACCTGCGAAACAGCGAAAATCCGCAATATATTTTTTGCAAACCCACGATGCACCAAAGATGTCCGTCAAAGGTGAACAGTGAAGTGGCGAGGGTACACTGTATATCCACTGCTACTTCAAACAACTACATATACATTTTAAAAGTAGCCCACATGCAATGTTAAATTCTTAACAGAAAATGTCACCAATCTCTTCAAGCTCCTCAGGGTAGCCATTAACTTTATTAATCTGTCAACGTTTCCGCTATTTGTAGATTGCGCTGTGTTTTCCGCCAAATGTAAGGCAGCAAAGGCGTTTGTAACACCCTGTACATATTACTTTTATCATGTGGATATGAGAGAATAGCTTTTATTTTTGGATTGTCATAAAATGTCATAGGGTTACTGCTAAGCAGTTTGCACTTTACCCGATCTGGTAAACCTGATTCAGTTATTGAAAATACAGATACATTTCGGCAGGCTACACACTTAAAAAATAAATAAATAAATAAATAAAAAACACTGATACCTAGAGCAACTCTAGTTTTCAAGGCAATCTGCAGGTCGAAAAATGCTGATGACCGTTACATAGATATCATACCTGACGAAGACTGTGCATTGACGTCTGCTTCGTGAACCAGGAGCAGTTTGACGATGTCTACGTAACCACCACTAGCAGCAGCCATGAGGGGTGTGATGTCACCCTTGATGCCTCTGTCCTCAACGTTTGCATGCATGGCCAGCAAGACCTATGTAAACAAAAAGTACACACACACACACACTCTCGCTCGCACACACACACACACACAGACACTTACCGACACACACACAGACACTTACAGACACACACACACACACACAGACACATACACACACACAGACACTTACTGACACACACACACACACACACACACTTACTCACACACACACAGACACTTACAGACACACACACACACCCACAGACACATACAGACATTTACAGACACACACACACACAGACACTTATTGACACACACACCCACAGACACTTACTGACACACACACATACACAGACACTTACAGACACACATACACACACACACACGGTCATAGGGCAAGTTATAGGACAGCCTTTATTTCAGAGCCGAAAAGGAAAATGAAATACCTGAATAAGCAAGTAATGGCCGAGGGGGCC
>JAVSBV010000055.1:3107728-3126560 GCA_033117975.1 Parotocinclus spilosoma
AGTGACCCCAAACTTTTGAACGGTAGTGTATATATATATATATATATATATATATATAAAGTAGTTACTTATAGTAGTACTTATACAGTCGAATCCGGTTAATTGGACCACCGGTTAATAGGACCAGCCCCGTATTCGGACCAAATCCGAACAAATCCTGCGATCCTGCGATAACAAATCCTATTATATACGTGTAATGTTATTCGCTTATTTGGACCAAAATTCCGCTTAATCGGAATAAGAAAAATAAGCCACAAGTCGCCACTTAGCCACTGCAAAGCTGGTCAGCGATTTATGGAAGGTGCTGTTATGCTCTCCGGGGAATTTATGCTTTTATCAAAGGTCAGGAAATCTTTATTTTTTTTATTAAATTTGTATTATTTATTTTTTATCAAACTGTTGTTCGTAAGCAACAGTAGTTCTTGTTTGTACGTTTGCTATACGTGTAAATCACACATTAAAGGTTTATTAAACATTTAATGTTAAATAGCACATCCCGTCTTGTAACATAGGGCATGTTCGTTTAATCAGACCAGCCTTTTATTAGGACCAAAACGATCGCGTCCCGATGTGGTCCAATTAACCGGATTCGACTATATTTAAAATGCATATATCTACGGAGTCCATTAGAATGTGAATTAGAATTTAGTGTATGCACAATTCAGGACGAATCCAACCACTCTAACCCACTACAGACTCCCATCTCTCAGACCCCAAAAAGTGTGTTACCGAGATACCCGCTAGAAGGCACAGGTAAATGGCAGGTTCGCCTTTGCGATTTATAGCATCTCTGTGTAAGGTAGTGTTAGTAAAAGTTAGATAACAGAAACACCACATTTATGCGTGTGAGCCTTTTAAAAATTTGTCCACTTTTTTGTGCAAAATCCAAAATGACCCAAATACCTTAGAGATACCTTCAGTTAAATAAGTAATGGCAAATTTCTTAAGTCTTTCAGGAAATATGGGTTATGATCACAATTCTTAAAGCGATAATAGTGTAACAGGTGTAGGTGAGAGAAGATGCCTACTTGTCTGCCTGGCTGGCGTTGAGTGTGTTTTCTGCCCTCATGCGTGTGAGGGCGGCGGCAGCTTCGTCCAGTGCGCAGCTTACTGATGAAGTCAGGCGACGCAGCACCTCGGGATCTGCGAAGGCTTTGCCATCGGCAGTGGAGAGTTTACCAATGCCTGAAGCACCAGCCACACGCCAGCAACAAACAGCATCCAAGGCCAAAGTCATCCAGAGTTAGTACAGGACCAAGTCACAAAGGCACATGCATACACACGCATACACACACACACAAACACACACACACACAGGGAAACTATAGTCAGTCATGTTCAAAACCATGCAGTCCATTAATTATGCCTACTTTCATTTAATTTCGTGTTTGTGAAAATGGACAAAATAATTAGTAGCTACATAAGGTGGACTTATACTGGAGGTGCAGTGCTTACCTAGAAAATACCTGTGCAGTAATCTGCCAGGTTAATATTAAAAACAGCTACAAAGCTCTTTGTGCAGGCAAAGAATAATACCCTAAACAACAGCTTAGCTAAATTAGTCTATTTTACCAGGACGAGATTAGACCGTAATTTCCTGTACAGGTATGTGCAGTTTACCAATCATCTGCTCGATGTCTTTTCGCAATGACAACCGAGATCTAAAAAAATAAGAATAGAATCTAATAGGAAATAATCTTTAATAATCAGGACCACCGACAGAGCAGACTGTCACACTCAGCACTTCAGTGACATTGACGTGGTGGTGCATTAGTGGGTGTTCCACTGTTCACCATTCAGTAGCTGTAAAACGACAAATGGAACCAATAGTAAAAAGAGGAGCTGATGAACTAGATAAAGGGGAGTTGGCAGGTTCTCCAGTTTCTGTGTGGGTTTTCTCTGGCTTACTCAGACTTCCCAAAGACATGTATTATTGCAACTGAATGTAAAAGTCAGTTTTAGTTTGTTTGTTCACCCTGTCTAGAGTTGGCTCATGCCGTGCATCTAATGCCAGTAAGGCCCCCTACGACCCCTACGAGATGGAATAAACATGTATAGAAAGCAAGTCTGTGAGTGAGCTAATGCTTGAAAATGTTCCAGTGTTCTAATGACAAGGATTAAACAGTGAAGCGAAAGATTTAAAAGATCTGCAAAATGTAATGTAAAGTCACACTTCAGAATATTAAAAGATATGTTGCAAACTATAATATACTGAGGAACTGAGCATGGCTGCAGGTCTATAAACGTCTCATACAGGTAAGAACTACTACCCTGTAGTAGCTACCCATCAAGCAAAGGAAATGCCATTGTAATCTGTACAATAAATTCATAGTTTTTGTACTACCTACCTGTGTGACCTAGCTATTCTGAACCCAGGAAATTACGTGCAGTGAGGCGCTCTTTGTAAATGCAGCATGTCAGCTGTGTGGAAGCATTTTAAACAGTCAGAAAACAACCAAAGAAATACTGTCCCACTTTCCTAAACTAAGCTAAATATGGGTAGTTTCCAGGATAACTGTTCATTTGTTGTGGGTTCGTCATATTTTTTTTGTTTTCAAAGTACTTTTTAATTCACTTCTTGTTATTGGTACACAAAGAAGACATGCATGAAACTATCCCAGCAATCAATTATTGGCCTAATAGGCTAATCAAATATAAAAATAATAATAATACTTTACAAATAACATTTTACATAAAAGTCTGTTTTGTATTTTTATGTTGGGGAAAATGCACTGTGTTTACTAAGTGATTTATTTTCAGTAATACTGACTTTTTACTTTTACTATTGATTGCTAATTATTGTGTTTTTTTGACTATTCTAAGTCATTGTGACTAGACTAAGTCATTGTGCTTTGTTGGTACGTCTGCAGGGATGTTAATATTCAGTATTAAAAAAAAAAATTTGGATGAAGAACATTTACTAATTTCTACAAATTCAGCTTTACATTGAAGATGACTATTGATGGAAATAATAATGGTTGATTCAAAAGAAAGTTGAATACAGAGTGAGAGGTGGGTGTACAAAGTTACACTTGATCCGTGTTTTATGAATGCCAGTTAAAAGTAAACCTGATTATTGACACCTCTTGTAACAATTACATTACCTACAGATCCAGAAACCTGTCATGTCTGTAAATGAGCTCATCTTAAATTTTACTCCTGTCGTTTCAGATGAGGTCAAGCAAACTACCAAGTTATATACTGCTTTTTGTTTAGAAAACAGGGAATAAGCCATTCAACTGGTACTAGGTCATGAATCAGTGAACGGATGCATCCTTTTACTGCTTTTTTTTTTAATTGGGCTACAATCACACGCATGCCATTAAGTGTAAGAGTGAAAGCAGTGTATATCATTCCCCAGATCTGTGCGTCTCTGCAATGTGCCTTTACTGTGATATCAAATCACAAACTTTGACAGGATTTTGGCTATATGACATACACTGACACCAAAAAGTGCTCAAATGTGCAAGAGGTAACAGCTCTCTAGGATTTTGCTCCAACAAACAAATACTACAGTGTTTGAATCAAGTTTTATTGGATCCAAGCAGACAGATGTGCGCAGTGGTCATTATATTTAAGATGTGTGATTTGACTGATATCTTGGAATATTTTTTGAGGGCAGAATAGACCAAATGTTAGCTACAGGTCATGAGCCACCTATAGAAAACCAACAAGATGATTTGCTTACGAAATTACCAGATCATTTCTAATCTTAAATAGCAAGAATATTGAATATACATATTTTAGAACACAGTAAATTGATTATGTTAGAGGGAATTCACAAAAAGCCATATGAAGGTAGACATCCAAATTACTGTAATTCCTCTAGATACGATCCAGTTTTATTCTGAGAGTGATTTCACATGTCCAAAAGTTTGTATGCCCCACATATTAAGCTTTAGCATCCAAGTTGTGAGCCCCAAACACCTGCTCTCTCTCACTTTAGTGTCTATTGTTATGGCTTGCTGCTTCTTAAAAACATCACTGCTTTTACGATTAACACCGGTCATTTTGGATTTAAAATGGCACAATAATTCCCTAAAAAGGAGATATGTACTGTACACAGTCTGTGCCATAAACACTGTCCTACAGGACTACACTTCCCAGCATTCATGGCTCCCTCCACACCACCCGGGAACGCTGAGTCACCTTTGTTTACGTTCTGACTTCCTGGTTTACACCAGCTGCTTCTAGTTCCGGTCTCATTTAGTTACTTTATTTAAATCCACCAAAAATGTTCAAGATTCAGTTCCTCTCTTTCTTGTGTCTATATTTCACCATTCCTGCTTGCTGCGGGGGTTTTTTTATGGATTCAGTGTGCCCAGGTCTTATTTTTGTTATTGCACCCAGTACTTCAGTGTTTTTTTTTAGTTTCTTAATAAAGCTCGGCTCTGTACCAGCTTTTGGACTTTATCTCCTGCTTTCTGCCCAAGTGTGACAGATTGTAACACGACCACTTGAATCTGACTTAAACAACAACGTACTGCTCGCCTCCCTTAAGCACCAGAGATGAAAACTAACCTACCATGCTGATACATAACTTAAAATTTTCAAATTATTTCATGTGACATGTTTGGGTCCAGTCACTGACAGTGTGCTACAGATATTTATTGTTGGTGATTTAGATAAATTAACAAACAGTGACCCCAGACACTATGCAATGGCATAAATGCATCCACAGAGAGCCATGTGTACACACGTATACACACACACACACACACACACCCCCATGGGCACATACAGCATGTTCACTAATTGCCATTGCTGAGTCATGATAGGAACTAGTGCTGCTATTTGTAACGGTCTGTTCCTCATAATATACCCTATGGCCCCTGTGGACTATTCATCTAGTCCTAGGACTAGGCAAGTGTGCACTAGGAATCACCCGACCCAAGGACTGGTAGAGTGGGACATTTCTGACAGGTAAATAGTCACATCACACTGGAACTATGAACTACACCATATAATGCACAATTACTGTTATCCCATGTACAATTGTCTGGTCTATTCCATGAGCCCTATTGATTTTTGCCTCTATACAAGAGGTTGCAGCTCATTCACACCCTCAATATGACATTGTGCTAAACAAGACCTAGTATACACAAAACAAGTTTCCTAGAAAAAGCAGCGCTGACTTCAGTGTATGTGTACACTGTAATCAAATCAGACAGTTTAAGCAAGACCTCACAAACGGCGGAGTTCTTGGTTTGTTCCCAACCTTACACTTTAGATACTACTTGCATGCAATTTTAATACTAATTCTTATAAATTCTTATTATATAATTAAATTCATTTAAAAGTCCCGCAAACTGGTACAAAGTGTTAGTAGAGTATGAACACTTAATTATTTGTATAAATACAAGTGAGCATTGGCATGCAGATATGCAAAAACAGCACAGATACATCTATTCAGTTAAGTGACCTGAAATACAAAATAAATGCACACACACAATGACATAATAACACGTGTGTGTGTATATACACACACAAGTAATGGGTGGTGGTTTGGGGTCTATATTTTAGGCTATGCCCAGAACATAGCCGCAATCTTTAAAGTTATCATATTGGATCAAGGGCCAGTTTTTCCAATTGAAAAGTGGTCATCTAGCACAACAGAGAACAACAGAATTGTCTCAGAAATCGATAGCAGCAAAAAGATTTGCATTATCTCTTGTGGTTATCACGAGAAGTTCAAAGCTTTTGTGTTTTGTCACAGGTAACTAGAGAGGGAATCGATAATTTTAATGTCCGGGGAACCCAGCTGCTGTATAACAGCCACAGACTTCAACAACTGACATCCACAAAGATCCACCCATTTCACACAGCACTCATAACCAAATTCTGAGAAACCAGGACTGTGGAAAACAGGCCACGTAGTGGTCGTCTGAAGACCAATAAAAAACCTTAATGTTATTTGTGAAAAGTCCATGATGCAGGACACGAGAGGTCCTGTCACTTTTGACTCACCATGTGTATATACACACAGAGACAGAGAGACACAGAGAATCACAAACTTGAAAGAAACTGAATCTTTTGTTTTGTGTTTTTACTTTCACAAAAAAATGAGAATTGTTTTGTACAGTACTAAATATTTCCTTATTGTGTTTCCATTAACACCATTCATGAAAATAATTAATAATTTTCTCGGTGATTGTCAGTGCCAAGGCGGTCAATGCTCTGTTACACATAACCTAATGTGAGAGTTAAACAGCACATGCCTGTAACTGCTCATGTTCGAAAAAAAGCAACAAAAAGTGAGCTAAGCAAGAGCTCATAACATGACGTACCTGCTGCCTCTAATAAAGCCTCCAATCGTGCCTGTGTTTCTGGATCTACTGTTCTTAAGTCTGCTCCGTCTGCAGCACTGGACAAAAGCAGCTCTGATGCGGTCTTCAGCACAGGGTTGTCCAGGTCTTCCTGGTCCAAGATGAAGGACTCGACCTAGAAAGCAACAGCAAGCAGACTGTGAATTTCAACATGCAGCAAAAAGATGTTTCTTTGCTATATTAACTTTTTCATTCGAGGCACAGAAAATCTCAGTATTATACAACTTGATACTAAATACCACACTGGTAGCAAACAAGGAATTATTAGAGACAATATAAACTCTCTGATCACTTTATTAGGTACACCTACTTGCTTCTACACTTACTGCCCATTTGAGGAGTTCCACTAGCCATACAGATTGTAGTCCATCTGTTTATCTACATACTACATTAGTCCCCTTTACCTTCGTCTCTAATGGTCAGGTCAGGTGGTTGGTTACAATCTTGCACTCTGCTGATTCCCCAAAACTCTCAATTGGAAAAAGTAGGTATAAAACTGTATAAATGCATAAATTGGGAGAACGAAATCGTTTGCTGGCCGTGTATGTGTGTGTACTGTCCGATATTAGCATGCACAAACACATCACGAGGAGCTCACTTATAGAACGATTATTATCGGAGTGATTTGAGATTAACCATTGCAGTTAAACGAATCTCTGCAACCTAAAGAGGTGACACTCAACAGTTGGGGTGCAGCAAAGTAGAGATTGTGAAACTATGTGCATTGAAACATTTCTCCAAAGATGAAGGGTCCATAAAGAAAAGAAATAAAAACCCACGTCAATTGATGTAAAAACATTAACTAAAACTGAAAGTCAAATACATTTTATTCTTCATTTTTATGCTTTCTTTCCCAGCATACTTGTATAACTTGTATAACATTTTCCTAGAACAGGCCAAAAGCATGAAATACACAAGCTTCACTGATGCAGGCATGTTGGCTGGAGGTGGAACGTAGTGTATTTAGGTCCTGAGCCTCAGTGGAATTACTGTAAGCACCAAGATGAGCTGATCAGCAGGTTGTCCCTCCCCTCCAATATCCTTGACCTCCACACACCTGCCACTCTGAACCCCACAGGGCAGAACGTTCTGTCCGCACACACAGCAAAACACTGAGCAATGCAACACAGATGCAGCAGCAGCACTGCAGCAATCATGCATATGCACAAGGGCCTGTCTGCCACAGTCCCATAGAGGTTCCTCTGATCAGGTTGAGGAGCAAATCAGACACCTGGGTAAAGCTGATCTGCACTCACTGATCACTTTATTAGTGATGTGTCCTTGTTTCTACGCTCGCTGTCCATTTGATCAGTGTCGCATACCATACAGAAACACTTTGTAGTTCTACAATTACAGACTGAAGTCCATCTGTTTCTATAAATACTTTCTTCAAGCCCTTTACTCTGTTCTCTAATTATCAAGACCCCCACAGGACCAGCACAGATCAGGTACACTTTGGGTGAAGGCTCATTCTCAGCACTGTAGTGACACTAATGTGGTGGAGCTGTGTGGTGTATGTTGTGCTGGTAAGAGACATACAACAGTGCTGCTGGAGTTTTAAAGCACTGTGTTCACTCACTGTGCACTTTATTAGCTACTCAACATTTTGCTTAACCTTGCAGATGTCAGAGACAGCAGCTTATATGTTGATGCACAGTTTGTCTTAGTCATCCTCTAATCCTTCATCAGTGCTCACAGGACACTGCCTACAGGATGTTGGTAGCTGGACATTTTAGTTGGTGGACTACTTTAGGTCTAGCAGTGTTTAAAATAATGCACTCCCTCAACACTGCTATCTGATTCACCCATACCAGCACAACACACCACCACCACCACGTCAGTGTCACTGCAGTGCTGAGAATGATCCAGAACCCAAATAGTACACGATCTGTAGGGTTCCTGTCCTCTAGAGAACAATGCAAAGGAAGACTGACAAAAAAGTATGTAGAGAAACAGATGGACTACAGTCGGTAATTGTAGAACTAAAGGTGAACTGATTCAATGTTTTTCTGCTGGGAAGACCCCATCAAACCCCCCCGTCAAAAGATGGAAGTCAAATGGTCATACATAGTACAAACAAGCAGGAAGACCACAAACTGGTAATCCATCCAGCACCACTAAACTGTAGGGTGAGGCCGTTTTGTCCAGTCCACAGTTGATTAAAAAGCCAATAAATAAGTAAGTTGTGTGCGCTCCCAGGCCAATGGCCCAGGACCAAAAAGGCTAAAGTCTTGACAACAAATCATTAGCACCAAACTTATGTTGAAGCCATATGTGGGTAAACTTGCAGACAGCTTAATATACAGAAAGAAGAGACTTCTTCCACTGAGGACTTCAACAACTGATGAATAGTCAGGTGAGGGATCATGGGTAGTGTGTTTGTGTGACATAATAGAAGCTACAAGGTGTAAATCTGGGCTCAGAAATCAGCACATAGGCTATTGAATTGTCTTTTAAATCAACTGCGTGGAAGAAATTCAGGTTCCACACTGAACAATAACAGCAGTTAGATCAGACAAGAATGATGGGTTGACATTCGACAGTAGGGTGTGTGCGTGCGGAACTACATCAAACATGCTAACGGATATTCAAAAACATCACTCCGTTTCTATGTTTTTCCTCAGACATTGTCAACACATCCTCCAGGGGAAAAGCCTTCTGGAATTGTGTTTAGTGTGTGTTATTTCTGAATCCATTTTTGTTCCTTCTTTTCAGTGTTATGTTAAAATAGAAAGAACTGTAGCGTGCCAAATATAACAGTAAAGGTGTGTGTCATTAAATAACCCTCCGATCAATGTCCAATCATTTCTTATTTTAATACATTTTACCATTAAATACACATCTGTTTAACTCCAGACTCTGCTGCCATAAAAAGCAACAACATCAACAACCTGGATCCCCGAGCTGGGAAGTGCATCTTATCCGGTCCTATTGTAAGTAGTACTCATTTGTTTCTGTTTTAATTTCGATATATTACAATAGGTTGAGTGTGCGGATTTGTATAGCAGTTTAGGTTTTCATTCGTGTTTTCAGTGGTATCTCTGAAGCATTTAACGCTTTGTTTACATGCAGTTTTCTTGTACAAAAAAATAAAAATACCCTTTACATTCCAACAGAATAAATAGACTGTGGCTATGGTCATGTCTGGTCAATGACCATTTTGCCCTAAGCGGTTTGTATAATTTGAGGCGAAAAATTGCAAACTGGCATCGTTGAAAACAGTAATGCACAAACTACAGCATAGAGCCAATCTTGTTTATATCCAAACAGCAGTCTGGCCTTTGGGTAGCACAAGAACAGAGAAACACTGCTGTAATGCGATGGGTGTTTCATGAAAACATCAATGAACAGGATAAGAAATAATGCATTGCCAAGAAGAGAATCTGACCCAAAAGAGTGAACAGAGGAGTAAGGCAGTGAGGATGGGTGTGGTCAGCATAAAGTCCATCTGGAACAGAAAAATACTGAAAAACATGTAGAGGCAGCCGGTGCTTTGAATCGGTTGTACTATACCGTATGCATAATACATTTACTGAGAAGCACCCATTGCAGAAAAAAAAAAAACATATAGCAGTAAGATAAAGTGCACAAGAGGGAGCCATGATGAGTGTACAGAAGAGGCTGAGTCACGAGAGAGAGAGAGCGCAAGCGAGAGCGTAAGAGCGAGCGAGAGCATAAGAGCGAGCGAGAGCGAGAGAGTAAGAGTGAGCGAGAGAGTAAGAGCGAGCGAGAGAGTAAGAGAGCGAGAGAGAAAGAGTGAGAGAGCGCAAGAGAAGGAAGGTTCACATCCAAATAAAGTGACTCCCATTACCTCATCAAAGCTCAGAAAGCAATAGGGCTTTTTCCAGCTTACCTTTCCAAGGCAATAATTATTTTGATTGCTGTCTTTTTGTACCATTTGAAATTAACAAGACAGGAGACAGGACTACTCAAAAAAATAATGGGGGCAAGATACCGTTAGGTGTCATATTTAAAAAGTTCCTTTGAGAACTCAAAAGACAACATGGTTGTCAACACCTTCTCCACCCTGAGACAAGTGAAACAGCACTGCCCTCCTTACATTTTATTTAAAATGTATTCCAATCCTAAAGGTCTTTGCTATTCAGACAACAGCCACATAGTGCATTGCAATTATTTTATTTACCAGCAGCCAATAAAATATGGAAAGAAAAAAAATATATATATTCATTATAAGTGGGATATAAGTGGGATTCCCTCGGGATTCCCGTTTATATGAAATCAAATACACACGACTAAATGCGTAAAATGACCTGGCCGTAACAAGACCAGCTTAATCCACATTGGTCTTAAAAAATGTTTTAAAAATCACCAACTAGAGCAACTTGGCTCACAGGTTTGACTTTCTCAAACGTTGGCACAGTTCCACAAACAGATGTGGCTTTGCTGACTTCTGGCAAAACTAACTTTGGTTTCAAATGTTAGACATGCTCATGAACCCTTCTGTCCTGTGAACGTGGGGTTTGGTTTATGTACCCAACCCCAAAAGAATCACAATTTTTTTGTGATCATTTGTGTGTGTCTGGAGACATTAATTACTAAACTGCTGTTGGTCCAACCGGTGCAGGAGAGCAAATTAAATGAAGAGTGCTTTTAATTACCTTATTTTTAAAACCATCAAAATACCCTTTTTTTTTTTAAGTGTTCTTCAGGATTACTCACTCTCACTCTCATGTACTGCATTTCCTTAATAATATCATCCGTGATTTGACCACTTCTTTGAAACAGTCGGGGCAAAGCTAGGGGTATGGCGGTTCTGGATGTCCTCAGGCACTTGATTTTACTATTCAAACGATGCATAAACATGGCCAGCGTACAAGAAGTTCAAGCTTTGTTCCATAGTCTTTATTTGCAGTCTGCATTTATCCCCACTCTCAGAACCAGCCTGACACTACATATATTCAATAAAAGTGTGGAGTTTGGGCAAGTTAAAGACAAATATACAAAAACATATTCAAATATGAAGCACTTAAACAGTCAACAAATACATAAAATTGGAATGCCTTTCTGTTTAAAAAGCAAACAGATACGTATGGCAGAAGGAAGATCGAGAAATGAAAAAATGCATATTTATAAATAAAACGACAAAACTATTAAAAACACAGTATGGTGCAAATGGAATAATAGCTATGGCTAAAATACTGCCAGCAAGTGTAGCTGTACAAAAACTTGTAAACATGAACAATAATAAATCTTTATCAAGGCTGCATATGTACTGAATCCATGGTTTCTGGTTCTCAGAGACAGAAAGAAGAAGTAACCCAGAAGAAAGGCCCAGTTCTCTCAGTCATTTGTCTACACCGGAAAAATCAAAAAATGAAAGTCTGTTCAATGTCACGCAGCAACCCACATGCTTAGAATATTCACTGTTATTGCAGTAATTAAGCCATTTTAAATCAGCAGAGCTGTAATGAAGCCGTCTGGAGGATGTAAGTGTATTATATCCCCACAGAGAGTCAGGAGGAGAATTGGAGAATAGTAAAGCATCGATACTGAGATGACATACTGAATACTGACCCGACGTGCCCAAAAATCTTATACTGCCTCACAGTTGCTTTTCACTTGAGGCATGTTATTTCCAAAACGTGATAAACATCGAAAACCCTTGTGCTTTTATTAACAACAACAGAGAACTCCTGCATGCAGTAATTATAAATAATCACATTAAAGGCAAATTGTTTGACATAATAATAAGGATGCACCGATACCTTTTTTGGCATACAAAGTACAGTCAATTCCGGGTAATGGGACCAGACGCTTATTCGGACCAAATCCTAAAGTACCTAAACAAATCCTATTATATACGTGTAATGTTATTAGCTTATTTGGACCTAAATTCCACTTAATCGGACCAAAGAACGTTCAGAGTATGTTATATCCGTGAAGAAACTCTACGTCTCTGGCATCACTACCCGAAAACTCCTGAGTTTCTCCCCAGCCCTCTACTGCCACCTACAGGTTTTTGCCTAAAATTTTCATTTAATACAAAAAAGAAGCCACAAGTCGCCACTTATGATCACACGCGCGTCAGATCACACTGGATAAGTTCTTCAAATGTTGACTGGAATTTAGCAAGAACTTGTTTTTTTACAGTATTATGCTTCGCATGCTACATTGTGTTGTAAATCGTTTCGAAAAACGTTTGCAAATTTATTTAAGGAATTTATTATTCAATGAACAAAGTTCGTAAGCAACAGTAGTTCTTGTTTGTAAGTTGGCTATACGTGTAAACTGCACAATAAAAGTTTAATAAAGATTAGCATAGGGCATATTAGTTTAATCGGACCAGCTGGTTATAAGGACCAAAACCATCGTGTCCCGATGTGGTTCCATTAACTGAAATCGACTGTATTTATAAATACAGAGCACCGATAAGAGTATAACCTTCTCACTTTCTGATTATAACAAAATGTATATCCATCCTCGGTCTGTGTGTGTGTGTGTGTGTGTGTGTGTGTGTGTGTGTGTGTGTGTGTGTGTGTGTGTGTGTGTGAAATATAAATTTGGACTGGGGTAGTCGGAATCTGCCAAGCTGCCACAGTTGGGTCTTTAAGCAAGGCCCTTAACCCACCATTGTTTGAATTGTAATAATATATCAGTTGTAAGTCTCTCTGGATAAGGGTGTCTGCTAAATGCCGTAAATGTATATATATATATATATATATATATATACACACATATATATTACACACACGCGCGCACACAGTGTTTGCTTCGTTTAACATTAAGCTGTGCTAAACATTCACATATGCTAAAATATTTCAAGTAATTGTGCGTGTACATGAGCACAATATCAGATCCGATACCCGATACGGTATGTCTGGTATGCCTGTAGGTGCAGCCCTACAGAAGTCCATGCTGTAGTGTGAGAGAATAAAAGGTCAGTGCAGGAAATTTCCCTGTTAAGTTAGGACGTACTCACACTGAGCCAGGTCAGCTTAAATCATGCCGGAGCGTGATCGTCCGCCCTCCTCACTCCCAGTTAGCTAGCGCTCACTACACTCTCAACATGAAGGCCTATCTTTCGTCATCAGGACTGGACTTACCCTGTGGCTTTTTTAAGTTTCATTTTGGGCGTGCTGACACACAGCCCTCTCACTTGCCTTGTAATAAATGTACTGATTATATAAGTTTCTCATGCTCCACGTGTAAGACTTTTATGGAAGCAGCAGATGCTGTGTTCATCACTCGGGCACGATTGGCAACCACACGACATGCACGCCGAGTCCAGTAAAAATGTGCCAGAGCTCAAGCGTGCCTGAGTACCCCCCCCCCACCCCCCAAACACAATACAGAGTAATTACACTAGCCAAAGCAACTCCCTTCGGGCATCAAGCGTGCCTGGTGTGGTGCACATTTTATAGTGTGGGTATTCTCGTACATAAGCAAAAAACTACTTTATACTTTTGCCTTCTTATCAATTTCATTAATGCTGAAAAGTTACAGTCAAATTAGAATAACACTTAAAACACAAACTGGCCAATATAAGAACCTCAGTTAAAAAAAAATCTCAGTGTAAACTATAGCAAGAGAGGAGCAGTGTGCTTATTCTTATGATTTTTTATTTTATTTTAATTACTGTAATCGTTATTATGCAACACCATATTGTTATATATTATTACAGAAGTATTACATTTATTACATTTTTGCTTTAATTACGGGCTTGCATAAGTCAAAGATTTGTATCTGATCAGCACTTTTGTTCAGGTAGTGTACCCTCAGATCAGTGCATCTCTATTGGCGGGACAAGCACCTCTAGTGATGGAACTGTTGGGGATTTACAGAATACGGTCACATTTTAGTGTGGACAGCAATTGAATAATTAAAGCAAGCACTTCTGTGTCAATTAACTGTTTGGGAAGTCTGCCAGAAAAACATTGCTTTATTTCAACTAACCACAAGCGTAACCAAACGTGTAGGTCTCTTGACAGCACTCGTTTTTTTATTACAATCAGGCTCTAGGTGTTAGACAAAACAATGTCGTTTCTTATTACAACAATGCGCGTTAAGTACCGATGAAGTACCGATAGACTTTAAACTGACATTTCTGTCAAGAACCTACAAGTGGGTCACAGATGGAGCATTCAGCAGGTCAGTGAGCTGTAACATGTACCACGCACCACAAATACCACATAATTGTGCTAGTGATACTTTTGATCTGAGCTGAGAAGGGGAAAACAACAGAACGCCATGAAAATAGCAAACAAAAAAAACAAATATGCAATGATTACACAGCAATCAATGACTAAACTGTCCACAATTAAATAAAGTGAGAAAAGTTGGCATTATAATGAACGTATTTAGTTACAGTAATCTTGGCACTCAACGACTTCAGAACTTTAATTCAGTTCTCCACAAAGAATTTAAAATCTCAAAGTCAAGAGGCATGACTCGTGAGCCCAGGACAGTCACCTGACATTTCCATGAAAGGGAACTCCCCAACTCTCCTCTTCCTAATCCTCCTCACCATCACACCTTACTTCTGCGTGCATATACAATGTTTACGTATACATACATTTACCAAGTTTGTAAGGCCATTAACCTGTTTTAATGCATTCTAATTTTCTGGGGGTCTGGAACAAATTAATTTATTACTTCTGTACTGTACTACCCTTTTATAAAACATCCAACTCTAATTTAAAACTGTCCAACAACTTTAACACAATGAGATTTGCTAATGACCATCTACAAATGTGCACTCATTAAACTAGTCATTAAACTAATAAGTCTTTGCTCATTTGTTCTAAGGTTTCGTTAAGTTAAGTGTTGAAGACCTGGCATAGCACGTGGCATAACTCGGCACATGTTTTGATACTGGTCACATGACTCTACGGTGTCATAGTCTGACTGCTGCATCCCTAAATTGTTTAGTCTAACTTATTAACGATAATAAACTACTGCTTTCAGACAGCTGGATGAGAGCGTTCTGAACGTCTTAGCTATGGAAAAGTACAGAGCAACTGAGAACTATATGAAAAGCCTTCTTTACTGGCCTCGCAGGCACAAGTCTGTTATTATTGGCTATTTTTAAAGTGCTTCAGGTATTTTGAGCTATTACCCTCACTAAGTGTTTTATTTGCTCAAAGATGAAATGTTGGAACAGGAGAACTGAATTCATCTTTGTTTGTTTGTTAGGAGATTCTCAGTTGGTCAGGGTACCAGGCAGTTGGCATTGTCTTCGCTTTTTCACTCTCAATCAAAGCACCATTGCAAGCATTTGTTTATCACATATACAAATTTGTGTGGCTTGCGCTTTCTTCCAAGCACTGTCCCAGGACACTTTATGCGCAGCAGGAGGTTGGCCTCCTGTGTGTTAAAAGTGAGCCCGCTTTATCTGAAACCACCTAAGAAGTTTTCAGAGTGAGGAGACCAAACTAGGACATAACACAGTCGAATTCAGTTAATGGGACCACATCGGGACTCGATGGTTTTGGCTAGATGGATAACCGGCTAGTTTGATTAAACGAACAGGCCCGATGTTACAAGACGGGACGTGCTATGTAACATATTAAATGTTTATTAAACATTTATTGTGCGATTTACACGTATAGCAAACGTACAAACAAGAACTACTGTTGCTTACAAACTTTGTTCATTGAAAACTAAATTTGCAAACAAGTTTTTTGAAACGATCTACAACAAGTATAACTCCGCATGCGAGGCATAAACACTGTTTAAAAAAAAAAAAAAAATTTTAAAAAAATAAAAATAAAAAGTTCTTACTAAATTAAAGGCAACGTTTGAAGAATTTATCCAGTGTGATCTGGCGCGTTCTCTTGACGGACTGCACTTAAACAGAATCAAGAAAGTGGTGGGCGTATTCACCTCCTGCTGGTTTTGCTCTTGTCAACACAACTTTTCGTATTTCCTGACCTTTGATAAAAGCATAAATTCTCCTGGGGATCCCAAAAATCCTCCCATAAATCGCTGATCCGCTAGGTGGAAACTTGTGGCTTCTTTTTCTCACGTTCTTTGGTACAAATTAAGCGCATAACATTACACGTATATAATAGGATTTGTTTCGGTACTTTAAGATTTGGTCCAAATAAACGGCTGGTCCTATTCACCGGATTTGACTGTATTTCTTTAATTAACATCTAGGCCACCCATGGAGGATGGGTCGCCTTTTGAGTCTTGGTCCTCCCAAGGTTTCTTTCTTCTAATTTCAAAGAGTTTTTTTTCCTTTCCACTGTTGCCCTAGGCTTGCTCGATTTGGCATTGGCCTTTTATGATAATATAAGATTGTAAAGCTGCTTTGAGACAATTTTAAATTGAATTGAACAAATATTTTCTTCATACATTTATCCATTATTACCAAAGGTGCCAGTCATTCTGAAGCTGACTTTGTATACAGCAAAATAAATAACAGGTTTAAGTAAATACTGACCTCCAGTCACTGTATTGTAGTAGTAAGTTTGTCCATCATCAGTTGTTCCTTTCAGCCAAACGTTTGGTTCCTTTTTCCTGACATGTCTGGTAGTGACCTCAGCCTTATGTTTTTTAGCTTTTTTTGGAACTTGAACAGAAACCTTTGGGGCATAAGAGACTTCAGAGCCCACTACAAAACAATAAGAGCCAATTTTATACAAGTGTGGAACAAATTTTCTAAATACATACATGTATAAACGTGGACAACTTTTCCTTACCTGATTCTGCTTGAAGTCTTTTCATGTCTTCTTCATATGCTTTCAGGGCAGCCTCTTCCATTGCTGCAAACTCTTTGGACATTTTTTCTTCTTTCTTGGCCTTTGCAATGCTGCTTTTCTTAATCTGCAATGAAACATATGTGGGAGGGGTCAGCATGTCATTACAAAATCATCCAAAAACATACTTATGAACACACATCTACTTCTTATCTCTATATAAATGCACCAGCTGCTATGATGGTGCCAAATCTTGTTTTGGCAAGGGACTTAATTTTAAGTTAATTTATGTGACATGCAGTAGCCCTGTAATGGTTATATAGTGCAAAACATGTGGTGACTGTAATGTGTAAAACTGAATTTGAAACAGCAAGTCGTTAAAACATTTAGGACAGCTAGTTATTCCGTTTAATTATTTAAACGGGTTAAAAAAATAGTCTCTCCGTAAAAAACAGAGCCTTGATGAAACAAGAATGGCCATCAAAAACCACAACAAAACCCCCCAAAAACCCCACTTCAAGGGGAACATCAATGAATATGGTAATAACATGTACATTACTGTATATTGACCGGTCTGCATATTTGACATGTTTGTGTACAATACGCAATAACATATTTTTCACAATATTCCTATTAGCTGAACTGCTGACAGTATGATGCAAACTGAAAGGTCCAAAAAGAAACTTGTTTATCCAATTACAGACACTGTTGTACTTTTCCTCTTGCATATTTGTGTATCTGCGCCTTTTGCCTCTTTTTTAACAATGGATGAACCCAGAATTACACACTGGTGTAAGTAGAAATTCACTATATTCACATCCTCTCATTCTTTAATCCTTCATCAGTGCTCATGGGATGCTGTTGTGAGCTGTAAATGGTGTTTGTGCATGTACATAAATGTAAATGTATGTGTTGTCCTATTGTAAGTAGTACTCCTTTGTTTGTCCCTTCAACTCCTTTGTCAAGTCAGATTTATTTCTATAGCTCTTTTTACAGTGTTGCATTGCCTCAAAAGCAGCTTTACAATATTATATTATCGTATAAGACAAATCCAAAACTGAGTAAGCACAGGGCGACAGTGGAAAGAAAAAACTTCCTGAATGCTGTAAGCAAAAATCCTTGCGAGCACCATGCGCATAATGCACATGATATTATCTCTCACCTATAACTACATAAACTCGTACACAGTCATTTGTTGACCGTCTCTTTCTTTCATGTGGCCGTTGTTCATAATACAGTCTATCAATGTATTATTGACTTCCAATAGGAGTATAATAAAATTACAATTCTTACAGTGACTTTCAAAACATGCTTTATTTTCAGAAAATGTCCCTTACTTTCTGACTATAACTAAATGAAATATACATCAAATTCTTGCATCACTTAACATTCAGCTGTGCTAAACATATGTTAAAATATTGTAAAACAGCTGAAATTGCTTCTTCATCTACTTACTCAATGTTACACTCAAATGTTCCTCCACCTCAGCATCACTCTACTGGTCTTCATTAACAATAACCAGTCCCACCAGAGTGCAGTAACTCCGTCCATCATTTAACTATTAGAAGACGCTGAGGACTCTAGCTTAAATTTATTTTGTTATTTATTTTGAATTGTATTACTAATTGAAACTTTATTATTGATTTAAATTGTATTATTTACTTAATTTTACTATCACTACAACTTAATTATTCAATTAACATCTAAGCCACCCAAGAAAGATGGTTCCCTTTTTGAGTCTTGATCCTCCCAAAGTTTCTTCTTTCTTTATTCAGGGAGTTTTTCCTTGCCACTGTCGCCCTAGGCTTGCTCAATTTGGGATTGGCCTTTTAAGATAATATAATA
>JAVSBV010000055.1:3126660-3141773 GCA_033117975.1 Parotocinclus spilosoma
GCCTGTGTCTGTGTGCGCGCCTGAGCCTGTGTCTGTGTGCGCGCCTGAGCCTGTGTCTGTGTGCGCGCCTGAGCCTGCGTGTGTACATAGAAACAAGTTTATATGCAGGCTCGTAACCCGAAGGACCTGGGACTGGGTCCAGCTGAGCAGCGCAAAAAAAATGCGGCTGAAAAAAATCAACTAAGGTTTTTTTAAAATGGTTTTGCTAAATACAATAACTACAAAATAGGTATGTCTTGTAATCTAAATCTTTAAAAGCAACTAAAATAATGTGCAGTAATCAATCCTTTGCCGTGTAAAAATGGCTGGACTTAAGCAAGGTTTAGCAAAGTAAATACAAGCAGCTGAAAGGTGAGTGTGCCCCAGCTCACAAGTCTGATTCAGGGTAGTATCACCTTTTTAATCCTGGATGTTTGTTTAAGGCTGCAATAACTCTTGTGAGACTAAAGGGTTCATTGCCTCAGGTGCTCCAGATCTTATATTTGTTCACTTGGCTTAAAGGATGCTGCTCAATTCAGTTTCTTTGCTTTCTCTTTGTTTCTCTAGAAGCTAAAGTTATACTTGTTCTTCCAAAATCAAGCTGGATTTATAATTCGATCTTTGAAATACAAGTATGTGCCATTCAACGACCACATTGCGTTCTGTGAAACAGGTCATTGATGGAAAATGGTCGTTAACTGGAAAATACTATAGTCACGTTGTCTTATTGTGCGTCAATACACAACTTTATATAATTCTAAATCAATATGACCTAAAACTTCATCAGATTTTACATAATTGCATCCTGAATGAAAACTTTTAATGGAATGTCTATCATATAGTTTGGCTATAACAGTCGTTCTTTCTTACATTTTAACCAGGGGCTTTTTCTAGTCAGGTGTGGTGGCTTAGATCGGGAAAGATCGGATGTTTTCAGTTTACTATACATTTATGTATATATACTGGAATTTCATCCATATATTTTCAGTATGATACAGTACATACATACAGCCATAATTCCACAGTCAAATAAATCAGTCAGTTTAAAATAACATCATTTTCAATACCCAGTTAGCAATGAGGCCATTTTAAAGTAGACTTATGAAAAGCTCTTTATATGCATTCTCCATGTCCTCATGCACTGGACGCCTTTTGTGTGATGACTTATTTGTCCTCTTTCAGCAGAATGAATACCAGGAAACTTAACTCGGCCTCCATTGTGGCCCCATTAAGGCTGATTAGTGCACTGCTTCTTCCCTGAAGTCAACTGAGGTTTCTGGGGTTTTTTTTTCTTTTTCCTACTATTTAGGTCTGGGAGGTCATTAAGGCACTGCTTAGTGAGTTCTGTGCCCTCATTTCAGCGTGCAGGCTTGTTGTTGATTAGTCCAATTACTGCAATAGCACTGGCAAACGTGGGCATGTGGATTTGTTACTCTGCATTGCAATATGCTTGTAAAGTAACCTAGAGTATACCTAGACAGCTTATGCAGCTGTCCTGGCCACCATAATGTCGAGCTACAGGATTTGTTCCTTTTTCCCCATATTTTTACATATTGGCTGTCTCTTACAACAGTGTAGAGAATGGATTTCTGAATTTCTGATGTTTTTTGCTGACAAAAATGAGTGAATGAACTCTCAGTAACTAGAGAAACACTTTTTATTAGAGCTTGAGAGAGCCTGTATTTAATGCTAAGAGCTTCCAGCTTCATAAGCCCTGCCAAAATTACAGCATTTATCAAAGGCCTTTTTCCAGAGCATCCCACAATTTTGCTGAGGGAAAGGGTTAAGGGTCTTGCTCGAAAACTCAACAGTAGCTTCCTAGAAGAGTTTGGATTTAACATCAACCTACTGATTATTAATTCAAAACCCTAAACACATGATTGTGGTTTAAAAATATTCATATTATTTGTCTTTCATTACTAAGAGCATCCACTATATTTTGGAATACAACTCTGAGGTCTGCCACTGATATTACACAGTAAACTATTCTCACTGTTGGCATTCTTATTCATATAAAATCTGATGGAGTTAAAGAAGAAAATCTATAAGTGTTTTACTGAGTTACTGAGATTTTCTGTGCAGTCCATTCTGCTTCCACTGTTTGTTCTTTAATCCTTGCTTGTATACACCATAATATGGGGGTGGCACACTGGCTCGGTTGGCAACACCACCGCCTTGAAGCAAGAAGGTCCTGGATTTAATCCCAGGATGGAGCAGCTTGGGTTCTTTTTGTTTGGAGTCTGCATGTCCTCCTCGTGTCTGTTGGTTTACTCCTGGTACTCTAGTATCCTCCCACAGTTCAAAACTGTGCGTGTTGGGTTAATTGATTACTCTACATTGGCATTGGCAAATTCGATTAACCTTGTGTCTAGATATACCTTTGTGTGTGTCGCTAAAATGGCCACAGATGCTGATAGCAATGTTAAATTAACCAAATAAAATTGACGCCATAATATGAACCGCAGTGCATGTGCCTGTGGTGACTATGCATAGCATGTCCTTTAGTTCTGCTCAGCAATCCAAGATAAAACAAAAAGCTTTGTTGCTTCTTAATGTTTAGGAAGTTTACCCAAAAGTAGGATGAAACTGTGCCACTCGGATAACGCAGCACAGCACAAGCCAATTATCTGCATGATGGGCAGTCGAGTATGTACGATCAATATACGCCATGCATGCAGCTTATTTTGGCTTACTTCTCAGCTTGGACCAGTAAGTCATTTTGTAGATACTGCATTGTAGTGGAGGTCTTTATGGGAAAGCTTGTAAAGTTTGTGAATCCTTCAGAATTGTTTATACTTTTGCTTATGCTTATATGATCTAAGACATCATCAGACTTTCAGACAAGTCCTTAAAGTAAAAGAGTAGTCCTAAAAAAGAATAAAGTTATCAAAGTCTTGACTTTAATCTGATAGAAATGTGAAGAACCCCACTAGCCTCCCAGAGTCGGAGCCATTCCATAAAAACAAAGTCTATGTGCAGGACTGATCAACAGTTACAGAAACATTTTGGTGCGGTTGTTGCTGAATATTAGGATCAAAGACATACTGAAGACCATGGTTCATAATTATGTAATAGTAAATTATTTTCCTGAGCAAAAAAATGACCAAGTGTAAGATTGGTAGGTTCTTTCCTATAGTACTGCTATATTATCAGAAACTAGGGTTTAATTGTTTTGCCTTGACCATCCACTGACTGATACATTCTCAATATTTGGTTGGCTCAATAACATGTGCTTTTCTTTTAAAGATTACTTCAGTATTAATATTTAAATTGAGCGTTAAAGGATAATAACTGAACGCGTGAGATGACGAGAACATACAATAACACAATGAGAAACACCCACGGGCTGCCATTTGTGGTGAGAGCCAGTGAAAGAGCTGCTCAGACACTATTGCACTTACAGAGGATGACTGTATAGAGAACAAAGCATCTTATTATTCCCTTGCTATCCAGCTTAGTAAGAGCGGTCTTCAGATTTATAGAGCGATCAGACCCATTGGCGAACACAATCACCAGGTTCTACCATAAATTTTGATGGTGCCAAAGACTGGTACTCACTTATGCATGGCTCATAAAGCTCCTATAGATTCACTGGTGAAACCCTGGACATTGGATGGTAAAGCATATCAAGTTTGTGAGACATAACGTGTTCAATGCATTCACATTTTCAGGTTCAGTTTATTTTTGTCATAACCGATTTTTGTTGAAGAATTTTTTTTTTTTTTATATCCTGTTAATCATCACCAAATGGTAATGACAGGTATGCGGTATTTAATGATTGCATTACCCATGTTGACTGGACATTACCATAGGGTCACTACAGTACACTACTACTGTAATGTATACTGTTTACAAAACAGTATATGTCATTATGGGATGTTTAAAACTGATTACAAATGTTGTGACCTGTGGTGTAATGGACCTGATAGTTTTGTTTGACAGAAACCAAAAATGCAGACAGTATTGCAAACTAAACAGAAGGTTGGCCAGATGAAACAGAGACACAAGAAGTGAATGTAAACCAAACATTTAAATGCAATATTGAAGTATCCCCTAATTAAATATCCCCTAATTTTGTGAGCAGTGTAGTTATAGGCTAAAGAGAATAGATAAGTGGTCAGGGAACAAACAAAGGAGTACTACTTACACTAGGACAGACAACACCTACAAACACCGATTGCAGCTTGTTACAAATAATTAGTGGAATGTCATACACAAAAATTAATAACTTGCAGGAAAAGTCTTCATACTAACCATACTTGTGGTGACAGAGCCAACAGACATTATAAAGCTGCATAAGAGTACGAACAAACTTGTCTACCTGGGGGTGGTGAATTAAGTGAATAAAAGTGGCCTGGTGTAGTTTTTCCAGTCATTTAATTGCTCGTTGCAGTGGTTTGAGTCTGGGGCGCCATGTTGGAGCTCGATTGTGCTGAGCACAGTGCGCCGTAATTAGGGAGGGCGAGTAGGTTAAATGTGCATGTAAACTGTTTGAGTGAAGCGTCTCGTTGATTGATTAATTGGCTGCTGCTGATAAGTGATGGCACTGTGAGGGGCCGGAAGCAATTCATGCCTGTTCCCCTGCACCCCTCACCCATCCCACCCCCCAACCCTCCACACTCCTGATTACACGCTCCAGTAGGTTACAGAGTCAGTGTTTGATTAGCAGCCAGTAAAGTACGCAAGAGATTTTTTTGGATGATTAATAATGAAATATTAATGTCACGCAGCTATTTGTTTTACTGTCTTCACCGTTCAGTTTAAAATTGGTTTGTACATCCTCCGTTGGGATTGCTCAAATTGCGGAAACCAGAAAATTCAGATAAAATAACATCCGACATAAACAATCATCCAAGCTCAAAACCATCCTCTGAAGTTGTAGTTGAGATAATAGATTTCTAAAAGCATTTACACCTGATATACAAAGCACGAGCAATTTGAGATGTTCCAGACCTTTGTGGTTGTCAATTCAAGGTTCTCTTCAACAGCTTGCCACAGTTTTTCTGTCGAGTCCAGGTCAGGGGACAGGGATAGCTATGTCCAAAGCTTGGTTCTCTGATCTTTGAGTTTGAATGGCTGATTGAAGTCTTTGTTAAAAAAAAATACATTATTAAAACAAAAACGATTGTGAAGAACTGGCGCCTTGAGAACTCTCAATTTGGGACTAACATAGCTGTGTGGCTATGGGAAAACCACTCGCCTATGTTTTCGCTCATTCAGGCTATGGTGGACTTGAGCGCTTGATTTGAAGGCGACTGAACAACTTGTTGGTTTTTAAAGCCATTTCACCTGTCTTCCGAAAGCCTTCTTCAGTTCTAGAAGCTAATGGGGTATTGCAGGTATTTAACCTCTAGTGGGGCGTTACCTTGGATGTAGTAAAGAGAGTCCTTGACCCACCCTGTCAACACGAGTCATTCATCACTGGTGCTGTAGGTGGCTGACACTTGGTGTCACTTTGCAGTATATTGTACTGGTAGTGTGGAGTACATTATACTGGTATAAAACATTCATACCTCGGCACTTGACCTCATCAACTTCAACATTTAATGCATTTAAATGATAAAAAGAGTCTTAGGGCGCTTTCTAGAATTTGTAATAGTTATATAATCATATTATTTGATATATTCTTAGTGCAAATAAGTACTTGTTTCATCTAATTATTGTTTGTATTATTATTTTTTTTTATAATTATCTGTATAGGGCTTAAGTATACCGTACAGTTAATTTTACTGAGTACCACTGTCAACTAACTTACCATTGGGCAGCTGTGAATTCTTTCCTGTCCTTTCCTTCTCTCAGGAATCTCTCTGGATAAGGTATTTGACTACAGTGAATATTGGGAGGTGACCCGAGGTCTGTATGCTCCATTTGACTGCACAGCCACCATGAAGTCCGGAAATGCAGACGTCTATGAGAATGAGATCCCTGGAGGCCAGTACACCAACCTGCACTTCCAGGCTCACAGCATGGGCCTGGGCAACAAGTTTAAAGAGGTGAAAAAGGCTTACACTGAAGCCAACAAGCTGCTGGGAGACCTCATCAAGGTGAGTGGACAACATCGGGAGTCGGGTCCACTTTTATGTTTTGCAGAAAAGCACATCTGGTTCAAGTGGCTTCATAAGCTGTGGTATGGTTACCATCACCACAGTGCCAATCAGGTTCCTTTGAGAGCGATCCAGTATGTCAAAAATGCCATTTCTTCAGTGGCAGCTGTTAGATTTAAGTAAAAGCTAAGGAGGTGCACGTATGCTGTAATTAAATTATACGTCTTTCAGGTAGCACCCTCACTGTAGTGTAATGGGCATTAATTATCACTTTCTGACAGACGCTTGACTGAGCGAGGACCAAGAGCTATTCTCTGGCTTTTAATTTCGCTGTCTTTCTGACACCGTCTTTTTTTAAAATCCTTTCAGTTGTAATAAAAATAGAAAAAGACCTAAACACTAGATGAGCAGGGTGTAATCCTGTCACTGGTTCTCATCCAGTTAAATCTTACCTGCTAGCTCTTTTTATCACCGTCTCTCATAAAATTAAAGGTGTAATTGAGCTGATCTTGCTTTTTATTTACCATAGATTAATTAAACCTCCGTTATGTTTGTTCTTTTCTGTCCTCTAATCGGTTTTCTTCCTTTTCCAATGAATAATGTGGTGTTTATATATAAAATGCAAACAAACATGTCCTTGTGAAAAGGGAGAAAGACCGGCTTACAAACACTTGCAGTACAAAAACAGTGACATCATCAGGTAAAGGTCAGTCGTCTCCCAGCGCCCAGCTTCAGTCCGGAATCCTTCATGTCCTTCTCGGGTCTACATGGACTTAGTTCGGTACTCCGGTTTCCATTCCACATTGCAAAGATTTATATTTGGTTAATTGGTTGCTCTCAATTGAGCCAGTGTGTTTGTGTCTGACTAGTATAAATGTAACCTTGTTTTTGTTGTGAGAAACCTAAACACAATTCTGTTGCCATTGTGATTGATTAAATGATTGATATATATACACCATTTTGTGTAACATTTTATGTATTCCAATAGGTAACTGCAATGTTCTTTAGTAGGAGATGTAGATATGATCAATATTGTAGAGAAGTAAACAAAATTTACAAAGGTCCTTAATCAGTTGTGTTTGTTGACATTCGATGGGGTTCAAAATTAGCTTTTTTTTCCCCTTAAGAACTTTTTAATACAGTATGATTGCTGGTATAGCAACAAATGGCAATTCAAACAAACATCGTTAATGGAGTGTCCATTATTATTAAAATGCCTTCCCACTGGAAACAATAGATCCCTAGTTTTGATAGACGGATGGTCTTCAACAAATCGATCAGCAAGCCTTCTTGTAGTTTTTCCAACGTAAAGCTGATTGCTTCTCTTACAAATAACAGAAGAAGGTAATAATTATTGATCTTTTTGTGCTAACTATTTTAGTGATAATGTTAATAAATGTGGAAATAGCACATCTGGGGCAATTGCAGGATTCCATTCTGTGGTTAGGATCTAAGTGATCATTTTTGACTTTTGTCAAGCATGTCTTGATGTTTCTATAATGTCTGTAGGAGATTAGTGGGGGATCTTTAAAGAGGGATGCAGTCACTGCATCATCACTGAACATTACTGGAGGAATGCTGGCAACTGTTTTATTTGTTGTCTTAACAGTAGATGGTTTATAAGTGCTCCCACTTTCTGAATAGGTAAAACACTAGCAAAGGCATCACCTGTGGACGTCCTTGGAAAACCCTCAGTTCTGTAGAAAATTGCCATATTTCCATACTTTTTTGAGGAAGTTTCACTGCAAATATGCTTACATCTTTTTGCAGACCTCTAAATGTGAGGAATTGTGTTGTAAATGAGAGTGAGAGTCTGTTGGTTTAAATTAGATGGTGGGATATAAACCAGAATTACCAAACATCAAAGACGCATTCAAAAAAAGTATTGCACATGCAGTTGGGTTTTCAAAGGAGCAAGCAGCGATGCCAAAAATGTCAGCAATATATCTCTTTTTTTTATGTGTAAAATGTTTTTTTTAACATTTATCAACAACAAGCACATCCTTTGCAACATTTTAGATGCATCTGTTGTTTGATAAAATTGTTTTTATTTTTATGTTAAAGTTTAAAAATTATTATAGATTCCCATATCCTATAAAACCTACAAACTCTCTCTCTCTTATTTAAAATACAATAATTAACTTTCTCGGAACTTGAACTTGGGTTCTTGAACCCCATGAATTGAATGTTTGATACTCATTCAGGAGCTGAATGACCGGTGTCCAACGTTTTGTTCTTTGTGCACGTCTCTATTTTTATATATAATACAGTATATATAATATGTATAAAATAATTATATATATAATTCCTGCGTTGTGTTCTTCCAGGATAGTGCCCTGACTTGGAATGAATGGGTTGAATAATTAGAAATCATTTTGTTGTTGTTCTTTTAAACATTCTTATATGAATGACTTCTATTAGATCATAGATTTTATTTTATCCACTAGATCAAAATGCATCACTATTTGTTTATTTTATGTGCTTGTTTGTTGCGTGTAGAATTTAAATTGCGAAAACAATTTAGCCATAAATGAAACTGTCAAGATTCATAGTTAACAAATGAAAAGCACAAGAACTAATGCTTCCAGTCTCATTTATCATGTGCAACATAATGCTGGAGAAAAGGGGAAGAAGGGATGATGCAATTGATTTCTATGGTTAGTGAGCAACAGTGTATTTGAAAGACATTGGTAATGGAAATTAACTGAAGTGGAAATATACCAGCATGCTGTTAAAAGAAAATCCAAAACAACAAAATGAAGAACTGCCTGAACAACTGCCCTTAAAATTACATTATATGCAAGTTTGGAGAAACAAGATTTTTTGGCAGTGTTAAAAGTCGTGGTGTTATACTCTCAGTACAGGTGTCCAAGCAGAACAGGCAGACAAGAAGTGTTTGTGTGCTAGCAGAGAGGCCAGTGGTAACTTTAAATGTCTCGATATCTTTTTACCTTTTATTTCCCTTTACATACTGTCCTCCTGTCATCAGTACAATGTTCCATAATACTATAGTACAGTAGAAGTAGTCCATAGTACTATTTTTTGATCCCACAGCTGTGTGCTCTTTAAATTTTTATATTTAGCTTCTGTTAATTTATATGATTACTATAAACCTATTATTTAGGTATCTTGGTTGGGTTTTTTTCCAAGTCTTCTTCCTTATAAATGTATTTCCTTGACACTGTCTTTTGGCTTTGGACCTAGATATTTGTAAAGCTGCTTTAAGACAGTACTCTGCTGTAAAGAGAACAATATACATAAATTTGACTTTGTTTTGACTATGACTTCTGTAACATGTTCACAATGCTCACATTTTTTGAATATGGTGTCAAGTATCTATTTTTTCCATCTTCTCCAGGTGACCCCCTCTTCAAAGATCGTGGGTGACCTGGCACAGTTTATGGTCCAGAACTCCCTGACGCAGGCAGAAGTAGAGGAGAAGGCTGATGAACTGTCCTTTCCTCTTTCTGTGGTGGAGTTTCTGCAGGGTCACATCGGAATCCCTCATGGAGGCTTCCCTGAGCCATTTCGATCCAAGGTGAGAACCTGACACAGCTATAGTGATAAAAATATATTATTCATGCTCTTTATGCATTTGATCTTGATGTCTTCGATTCTCCTCCGCCTCTTTTTAATTACTGCTTGTCTTGGTCAGGATTGCATGGGGTCTATCCCAGTTCTATCCCAGAATTCACCTTCCAGTAAATGGTGGTTGTCTCTCACAGGGTTCCCTAATCCCATTCTCAGGTTTAAACCCAGGACCTCAGGAGCTGCTATTTCTAACTGCTGGCTCTTACCCCTAAGCCACAAGAGAATAAAGCTTGTCTGTTCAGAAATATTTGACTGTATTATCCTTTGGGTGCCAAAATTATTCAAATCTAGCCCAAAGGAGCTCTGTCACAGTTATCTAGGTAAAAATGAAGCCCTTTCTGTCTCTGTCAATTGATCATATCCAACCTGTGACATTGTGATTGTATAATATATCCATGTATCATTTTTTCTCACTCTTTTAGAATTCAACCGGAAAATACAGAACATCCATATGCAGTATTAAAAACCTGAAAACAATAAGAAAATAAAGCGGATTCTGTAGGCCATAATGGCAAGTATTCAGTGACCCCCCTTTACACTTGAGCAGTAGCAGCATCTGGCAGCTTCATTGGGATGCTTAATTACAAATGGTCATTCTATAGATAGCGACCAAGAAACTACATTCAGAAGGGGAACAGGGTGTGAAGGCACTGATATGCCGACGCTCTGAATACTGAAGACTGGAATGAATATCAGTGGAAAAGAGTATTATAGCGTGGAAAATCCAAAATTTAGAAAAGGTAAAATTACTGACATTGTTTTATATAGCCATTACCATTGCACAATGAAATGAAAGAATATTGTTTAATGATGACTGTGCTGCATTTAAACAATGGCTTAGCAGCTGTCATTATGGCATGGGAGACCCAGATAACCAATGGAAATTAGACAAAATAGTGTACATGTGGTAAAAAAAGATAGAAAGAAAACACAGTTAATGGGCACAGTTTATGAATCGTAACAGAAGTCCTGGATGCCATGCGGCTTCCAATAAGCGATAAAGGCAAGTGTTATTGTCTCGTAGGACTTATTTCTGGTATTTCACTGAAGCTTTATGAGGTAATATTCGCTTTTATTAAAAGGCTTTCAAAGCATTAATCAAAGCATACACTTTTCGAATGCTTATTGTTCATGCGTTATTGTACCAGATATATAAGCAATAAATTAGAAACTATAAACATGTAATGCTCTATGAAACGGTAAATAAACAGCAGCAAGACAGGTTTAAGTTCCCTCTGTGTTCTCATCCAAAATCCTAGTATAGAAGAAGCAGAAAGGCTTGCTGTATGATACATCATTTCTCTTTGCTCTGCGATAGATCACTTTCTTTTTGTCTGTTCCATTTCTCTCACTCTGAATAAAATTGTTCTGTTTATAGACTTCTCTTGTGTCTCTTCTGTCTCTGGAGTGTAGACGCACAGTCTTGCTTGTCAGCTGAGGTGTCGAAAAAGTGCATCCTCCCCAATTGCCATTCGTGCCCCAATTACCCAGAAGAGTTTTCAGCCCAAGATCAATGGTTTCACTGACAGTTGTGTCTCACATCACTAGTAAACAATGGCTGTGTCAGTGCGGCTTTATGCATGGACTACGCCGGCGTTTGACTAACTATTTTGCATATAGGGTGAAAATAATCAGGGAAAACTGCTCAGCGTGGTTTGTGGATT
Organism: Parotocinclus spilosoma; assembly: GCA_033117975.1. Classification (NCBI taxonomy): domain Eukaryota; kingdom Metazoa; phylum Chordata; class Actinopteri; order Siluriformes; family Loricariidae; genus Parotocinclus; species Parotocinclus spilosoma. Next base: position 3,137,939 of record JAVSBV010000055.1, read on the forward strand.
ACAAAAGCGTTTTGTGGCATTGTCCCCAATCTGTATTAAATATTGTAACATTAGCACTGCTTGGCTTCTGTCTCAGTGTTTGCCTGTGGATCTAATGCCCAAGGCATGTTTTGGGAGGTTTTCTTCACCAGTCTATTGCGACGTCCACATCAAATATTTAAGTTTCATTTCAACTTGTAGCTATTACCACTGGCAGCAAATCCTTAAGGAGTGCTATCCAGCTGATTTGTCTAGCCTCATGAATGGAAATAGCTGTTGCTGGAAGAGTGGGGGAGATTAATGGAGCTTGTGATTGTAATCATATAAACGTTTGCAGGTTTTAACGTGAAGCTTTGAGGGATTGTAAGCTCTAAAGCAAACACGCATACGGACCCATTTAGACATGGGAGACTGGAGCAGAACGGGGCAAGGTTCTGTAATTCTGGCTTAAATCCTATCATGTGTTCTTTGAGTAACGGGTGCTGTTTTGTATAGGTCTTAAAGTCTCTTCCTCGTGTGGAGGGTCGCCCTGGTGCTTCGCTCCCACCTATGGACTTTGAGGCCTTGGAGAGGCAGCTGCGTCAGCAACACGGACATGACATCACTCCAGAGGATGTCATGTCAGCAGCCATGTACCCAAAGGTATTCCAAGAGTTTAAAGAGTTTACCACCACCTTCGGACCTGTGGACTGTCTCAACACTCGCCTCTTCCTGGATGGCCCCAAGATTGCAGAGGAGTTTGAGGTACAATCACACATAAATCATGTTTGTTTATTTCGTTTTGCTTTATTGTTCTCTGTAATTGCACATTTTCTGTGATAACACCGGCATGGTTAATATCATTTCTGCCAAGGTGGAGCTGGAGAGAGGGAAGACCCTGCATATCAAAGCTCTGGCTTTGGGGGACCTTAACAAGGCGGGTCAGAGAGAGGTCTTCTTTGAGCTTAATGGTCAGCTGAGATCTGTGCTGGTTAGAGATACTGTGGCCATGAAGGTATGAATATGGTTGCTAAGCCATTTGAGAGTTAATTGAATATTACATGGCAGTCCATGATTTGATATCATTTTTGTGAGTACTTTCTCAAACTTCTAAAGGCAAAAAGGTTTTGTTACATCAGTGTATTTTAAGGTAATTAGGGTTGAAATAGTCTTTGAAAAGTGCCTTTGACTATTCCATTCAGCAACAACTTAAGCAAAAGGATTTTTTCTTTATCAGAGAACATTATAAGCTGGCAAGGTCATACCTGCATTTCTCACATGTGGATGCAATCATCCTATTAGATGGAAACCTAAAAGCACACAATAAAAAATTTTATGTAGGGACTCCTGAATGTGAGTGTAGTTATACACTATGTATACACTAACCTATAAGTCATGTCTGTTATTCCATCATTTAAGGATCTGCTGGTTTTAAGTTAAAACAGCCTATGTATTAATAAAAATAAACAGGGCATAATTTATTCTGTTTATGGATGTTAGAACGTTTTGCTGCTGAGCATAACGTTTAAATACAGACTTTTTTTCAGTGACACTAAAAGTTATTTTTGCTTTAAAAATATACAATTTTAAAAAACTAGTCAACTAGTCGACCAGTCAATATTAATACAGATATAATGCAGGCTTAACTCTACATTTTGTGCAACTGCAAGTTTTTCAAAACGAACATGTTCAAACACACCTTGCTTAATAATGCCAAGCATCAAGTGCTGTGTGGTGGACTTTTCAACAAAGGCTGCCAAAACCTTTGAGGTTTCTTCATCATAGTGGTCTTTGGACCGAGGCTTGTCATCCACAGTCCTGGTTTCTCTGAATTTGGCTATTAGGAATGTAACAGTGCTATGTGGGTGTCAGTTGTGGAAGTCTGTGGCTATGATACGGCAGCTGTGTTCCCCATACATCAGAATCATCAATTCCATCTTCAGTTACCTGTGATGAACAACGAAAGTTTTGAACTTTTGAACGACAAGAGATATTGCTAATATATTGATCAATGTCAATTCTGGTCAATTCTGGTCTTCTTTGATATGCTACATGACCACCTTTCAATTACACTAACTTGAAACTTGAACATGTTCCGGACATAAAAGATAAGTCTCCTTACCCCTTACTTGCTGGGGTTTTCAGGTATGTCATTTTCCCTTTTGTTTCTGAAATAAAAGAGTGCCTTGTGGCTTTTGACTCCCCTTGCAGTCCAGATACTCCTAAAATGGCTTTGTGCTAATGGGGGTCATAGAATTACACCGCTAAGTGAAGCCTTCTGACACCTCTTGACAGAATACTGGTGCTTATGGTTACTACCCATTTCTTAAAACACAGAATTATTGCGTTTGAGAGAATTGCTTTCTTTTTTAAAACAAAAAAAATTACCATATTTCTTTATGCAGGAAAAGAAAATCTTTAATCAACCTTTCTTTTTTTAATAGCTAAATGACTACTGACTGCAAAGGTTGGCCTTGTTCTGTCCTCTGATTTACTTATAAGATGGCTATTGTTGGTTTAATTCCAATATTCACAATTTTCTTTTATTCATAACTCAAATATGGCTTATATTATACACTTTACTTTGTGTTTACTTTGCTTGGTTTGTTCCAGTTCGTCCTAAACAAAACCCTTCTCTTTATGCTCTTGCAGGAGATGCACTTCCACCCCAAGGCCCTAAAGGATGTCCGTGGTCAGGTGGGTGCACCAATGCCAGGGAAAGTGGTGGAGGTAAAGGTGAAGGAGGGCCAAAAGGTGGAGAAGGGCCAGCCTTTGTGCGTGCTCAGTGCCATGAAGATGGAGACTGTGGTCAACTCGCCTCTATCCGGCACCGTGGCCAAAGTTTATGTAAAAGTTGACAGCAGCCTGGAGGGTGACGACCTCATTCTGGAGATCACGGAGTAGGGACATGTAAGGCCTTCAAACTCGACGTTGTAACTAGACATTACCATCATCAGTTGTGCAGGGTTTACACTAACACGTGCACATACTCAGCAGCTTAAGTATAGAGGCATTAAAGCAGAAAAGCAGGGTTTATATTTTGAAAAAGTCCTAATCTGGACATAGTTACTGCCTAATGTGGTGTTTGTGCACCGAGTGTGCAAAATGTCTTGTTTATCAGATGTTTGTGTAATGTAATAACCTTTGTCGCTTGTAATGGTAATTATCAGAGCTAATCATCCTTGAGCTGAAAACTAGTGTTACATTAATACTGTGTCTCTTTTAATGCAAATGTCTGTCTTGTTACTGAAAAGAAATTTCTAAAAAAAAAATACAATAAATAAATTGGCATTGTGCTTAGATGTAGTCAAAAATGGTCACCTTGTTCATTAATTTACAACACTAATTTTTCATTCAAAGTAATCTATGTCTTTCAGGCTTTATCTGAGTACTCTTTTTCAGCAGGCCTTCACTAATTGGACGGTGAATCACTGCAGATGTTTTAACCAACTGCTATGACTAAAAGTCAATTTTAAATTGGAATTATGATGTCACACTTCACTGGCAAACAGAATCCATTACTTTATAACCCCTGATACACTGATATCTATATAATAGTCTCCCAGCATACATCAGGCCCTAGATATAGATGTACACACAACCGCTGAGAGAGCAGAACTGTTCACATCCTGTCCTGTGAATCATTTTGTTCTCATCATTAAAAGCTGTCAGAGCCTAAATGTCCCTAAAGTAAAGGAGAGTAAAGGGGACTAAAAAAGTATGTAGAGAAACAGATGGACTAAATTAAGTGTGCAAGTACAAAGTGCAGTGACCACTAAAAAAGTAAATAAAATGTATGAAAATTATTGAATAAGACTTTTGCGCAGTGCTGTACATTGGTGTTGTACAAAGTTATAGTCAAGCTAGAAGTATTTAT
>JAVSBV010000055.1:3156082-3177945 GCA_033117975.1 Parotocinclus spilosoma
TTCTTCCTTCTACTTTCAGGGAGTTTTTCCTTTCCACTGTCACCCTAGGCTTGCTCAATTTGGGATTGGCCTTTTAACATAATATAATATTGTAAAGCTGATTTGAGACAATGCACCATTGTAAAAAGCGCTATATAATTCAACTTGAATTGAACTGAATTGAATGTTTTCAGTTACTCGTTGAATCTATGCCGGGCCATTCTGAAGCCAAAGTGGCATCCTACCTAGTACTAGCAAAGTGTACCTAATAATGTGGACAGTGACTATATCTTTAGATCTGATAAGGTTCTGGATTGCTTTTATGGCACTACATGGAGTCCTGTTTGTAACCTCTGTACATTATGTAAGAAAATGCTAATGCTTTTTTTTAAAAAACGCAAGAAATTATGGCGATATGACGGTGATATCAATTGATAAGACCGAATAAAGTTTGCTCTATATCTAAACAAAGAAAAATAACACCGTCTTGGATATATTGTTTATATCCATTATTAAACAATGCTATATATAGAAGGCTGTGACCTTACTGTACGAAACACTGTGACCTTACGCTAGCTGTCTGACTGTCTGCTGTGTTATTAGTAGCTGTTAGCGAGCGTAGTAACAATACTAATAAAACTCAGGCTTTTACACGTAAAAAACATAAACTAGTTACTAACGCGTGCTATAATAATACAGCTTATTCCAAATAAGAGACAAGAAGACATTAACTAAACTCAAATCTGCCTAGCAACGCAAACCAACAGGAACCGGCTAGCTCAGCTAACGTGTAGACATTGTGTTTATAAATCCGAACGCAAAGCCACTGGAGAAACAATAAACTTCTAACTAAAGTCCACAGAACTTATTGATATAAAAAAAATTACGTTTAGACAATTGAACTGTTAATCAAAACTTACCGTGAAACACAGAACAAACGCAGCGTCCGTTCTATTATTCAATAGCTGCAGCTAAAACGCTAAGCGGCAGATTTGAAGGAAATAACAGTACCGCCATCGTTAACTATCGCCCCCTACTGTCTGCACCCGGACCTGCAACTTTTAACTGAATTCCAGATCAGAATCTTTTTAAAAATAATGTAATATTTTTTTTTATGTTTTTAATAAAAGCACCAGATTACACAGAAGTTCCGTTGCTATAATGTAATCAGGATCAAATGAAATACACTAAAACGAATATTTAAAAAAAATATGCTACGTTCTAAAATTGGATCAGATTTACTGTAGGTAAATATTCTGCGTTGTAAGCTAAATGGAACCCTTTTGTGGTTTTTAAAAGGTTGACAGAAAAGTAATCCTTCAATTATTATGTATTAAAAATTTAAGTTGAGTCACTTTATTTGGTGGAGAAGCAAACAGTTTATTGCAGTATATCATCCTCCGGGATCAATAAAGTATCTATCTATTTATCATAAGGACACAATAAGTGATCATGTGACATGCTGACAAAGTTAAGGTTTCTCATCTTTAAAAACAAGGTGCAAAACCACTGACAACTAATTTACACATTTAGATGCTTCTGCAAGCTTTGGTACGGGTCAGATCTCCCTTTTCTTATTTGCTTTCAATTTTTTCCATGCCTGCAGCCTTTTTCTGGTTAATGTTAATTGTGTCACATTCGTCTATGAGCTCCAGTAAGTTTTTATAATAAGTGAAATAACAAATTTATATTCCTTTCATTCATTAACTTCCACTTAATCTACACAGGGTCGCGGGCCACCCTGCAACTCTGGGCGCAAGGGCAGGAACAACCTTAGATGGGGCACCAATCCATTGTAGGGCACACACACAAACACACGCACACACACACAAACACACACACACACACACACACACATACAGTCACACACAGTCTATCTGAGAGTAAGAGGGAGACCAAGTTAGGTTAATTAACCCCAATAATTCATTAATTTCCTATTTTGTCTCTTTCGAGACACCAATTAACCTAACACGCACGTCTTTGGACTGTGGGAGAAAATCTGAGGACCCGGAGTAAACCCACACAGACACAGGGCGGACATGCAGACTCCACACAGAAAAGGGCCAAGTCCGTTCCACCTTGTTGTTGTGATGCAGGATATAATCATATACTGCTCTCAAGAAATTAGGGGATATTCCATTATTAATTTTCACTTCATTACTTACTAATTCCCCTTTCATTAACTAATAATATTCGTTATCAAATTTTGTGAGCATTATTTTTTGATCGCTTTAAGTCATGGGCTTGTACTGTCTCTTTTAAACACAAACGTTAGAATGCTGTTGAATGACTCATCTCTATTTTCTATTAAACTGCAGCTACTCAAACAGTAGAGCAGATAACAGAGAGAAAAAAACGTCCTCTGGTGCTATTTTCTTTAAAATTGTAGCTTTTTCAATAGTTGAGCAGACATGTAGATTCACATTGATATTAATCCACAAGAAATGTATGCACTTTATTTTTTGCTGCGGTTCAGGTGTGTCATTTCCAAACAGGAAGCCTTCAGTAGTGAGAGACCACGTGTCTCAGTGTAGCTGTGTATTGTAAAGTGTGTTACATGTTTCTCTAATTTAATCCAAATCCGATTATACAGATTATTACATGATTTCTCAATATTCCAAGAGTGCTGTACTTTTGACTACTACTACATTAAGCGGATAGGAAAATGAATGAATTAATATTGTGGTTTATTCACGTAACCTGCTGTCACTCTTACTCTCAGAAAGACAATAAACCAGCAAAACCCCTCAAACAAACCAAGAAAAACATTTTAGACCACAAACTAGCCACTGTTACTCTTATTCAACACGATTATCAACTAACTTTCGGCATTAAGGGGTTTATTTCCGAGCCTACTTTCACCCAGGTTTCCGTAGTGTAGTGGTTATCACGTTCGCCTCACACGCGAAAGGTCCCCGGTTCGAAACCGGGCGGAAACACGTTACCTTTTATGCTTTACGAGTTTATTTTAAATTTATCCTTAATCTGTCACAAGTCACATACATTTTAACTGAATTACAAAAAATATAAACGAGTTGGAATTATGTTTATAAGCTCATTTTGTATATAATCACAAAATGTGGCTAAACGCTTAAATATTACAATTTAACATAAGGTAACTAACAAACATTCAGTAACTAAGTTAAATTACATTGCAGTTAATTTTGCCAAAACATAGTGGATTAATATATAAAAAATAGCCCACAATATGTCTATATAATGTCTATATAATAAAGGATGTTTCTTAAACGTGCCTATTGAGGAGTTACTCTAAACCTAAACTCCCAGTCCCAGCCCTCCAAAATAGTGCATACAGTTGATTCCGGTTAATAGGACCACCGGTTAATGGGACCAGCCGCTTATTCGGACCAAATCCTAAAGTACCGAAACAAATCCTATTAAATACGTGTAATGTTATTCGCTTAATTGGATCAAAATTCCGCTTAATTGGACCAAAGAACGTGTACAGTATGTAATATCGTGAAGAAACTCTTCGTCTCTGCCATCACTACCAGAAAACTCCAGAGTTTCTCCCCAGCCCTTTAAGATTTCCATTTACTGCAAAAAAAGAAGCAACAAGTCGCCACTTAGCCACAGCAAAAACGTGTCAGATCACACTGGATAAGTTCTTTAAACCTTGACTGGAATTTAGGAAGAACTTGTTTTTGACAGTATTATGCTTCGCATGCTACATACATTGTGTCATAGATCGTTTCGAAAAACTTGTTTGCAAATTTATTTTTCAATGAATAAAGTTGGTAAGCAACAATAGTTCTTGTTTGTACGTTCTCTATACGTGTAAATCACACAATAGAGGTTTAATAAATATTTAATATGTTACATAGCACGTCCCGTCTTGTAACATAGCGCATGTACGTTTAATCAGACCAGCCGGTTATTAGGACCAAAACGATCACATCCCGATGTGGTCCTATTAACCGAAATCGACTGTATTCAATTCAATTTCTATAGCACTTTTTACAATAGAGCATTGTCTTAATGCAGCCTGACAATCTTGTATTATCCCAAAAGGCCAATCCCAAATTGAGCAAGCCTAGGGTGACAGTGGAAAGGGAAAAGTCCCTGAAAGTAGAAGGAAGGAACCTTGGGAGGACCAAGACTCAAAAAGGGACCCACCCATTGGGTGGCCTAGATGTTAATGAAATAAATACTTAAAAGTATATTCAAGTAATAGTACAATTAAGTAAATAATATAATTTAAAACAATAACAATGTTTAAGTTAGTAAGAAAATAGATAACAAAACAGATTTTAAAATCAGTCAATATTCAGTTATATATTCAGATTATTTAGGCGTTAGTTTTTCAAAATGGCAATGCTGCGCCTCTACATTGCAGGGCTAAGTAGGGATGACTGTTACAGTACCAGCAGGGGGCACTGCTGAGACTCTGCCCGGGTCAGGCTAAATTGCAATCCTAGCCCTAAGGTTTGAATCTATGTCCTCTGGAAGTGCCCTTTCCAGTAGATCTTACCTCCAAGATACAGCAGCTGCATCTACTTAATGATTCCCTTATTTTGTGGAAACAGCTGCCGAAATTCATTTGCTGGTTTAGCATGGCCCTTAGGCAAAAAAGCAAGGCCCACAGAGAAATGTCTTGGGTGTAAAAATTAGGCAGGGCAGTGTCCTAACCTTGAGCCCTAAAAATGTAATGGGATGAATTGGAACATCATGTACAAGCCAAGCCTTGTCACCCAAAAACATCAGTCCAGGAACAAATAACAGTAATAGTAAAGGGCCAGTTGACAGGGAGACTATTCATTGCCCTAATTTTGTGAGCAGTGTATATTTATGTTGGGTGGCACAGCAGCTCGGTGGGCAGTGTTGTCACCTTACAGCGAGAAGTCTTGGGTTCAATGCCAGGTGGAAGAATCTGGGTCCTTTCCATATGGAGCCTGCATGGATTTACTCTACCTACTCCAGTTTCCTCCCAAAGACATACATTTTAGAGTAATTGGTGTCTCTAAAGTGCTATGAGGATGTGTGAGAGCCGTATGATGGACTGGCCTTGATCAATATTGATCTCTGAAGTGTACACAGACATCGAACTATATGTGTGTAGTGGTTTTTAAACTAAATGAGCCCCGAGTATAGGAAAACATGCCCCCAAATCATTCAACTTTTTATTCATAGAACAATATCTTCTCCAGAGAAAGGCAACAAAAACACAGACTCATTCCAGTGCAGCACATTGAAACCAACCAGCAACTCTTTAATTACACTACAATTCCACCAATAATGACTTAATTGGCCCTTAATTACTTTGACATATGACCCGTGCAGCAGAAAGAAAATTAAACAAAAAACCAAAAAAAAACAAAGTTAATTGCCTGGGCTTAGAGTGCCGAGAGGTGATTCACCTCTGGAGCACTGAGCATTCAAGTTCACGTTTTAACATCTGACCAGATAAGACACATGACTGTGATGTACTCGTTAGCATCAGGGTCGAGAAATAGAACCAAAGTATGAGGACTGGATATCCACTGAATGTGCGAAGTACTTCAGTCTCAGATTACTAACGTCCTGTACATTCAGTGTGTCAAACCACAAACTTATTTGTATTTAATCAGCGGGTAATCTGGAACTGAAAGTAAGAAAATCAAGTAACATGGGGAGGTGGGGGGAATACAGCGTGTTGAGACAGCAGCTGTTTTGAGCTTGTAATAGAAGAACCACCAGCAAACAGTTTTCAGTTTGTTAATAACATCGATTTCCCTCCTGCGTCACGACACTCGAACAGGAAACGACTGACGAGCAAGGAAAACCACCAAACTGGAAACCAAAAAAAAAAAAAAAAAAAAAAATCGCCAAAAATAAAAGATGACCAGATATAGAGGGTGGGGGTCTTGGTGGTGATGTGGGAACAGAAAACCAAAACCGAGGACATAAAAACTCCCACCCAAAAATTTTTAAGGCGGCCCTGAAAATGTCTATACACATCAACCTCCGAGAGCAAACCGTGCCAACAATCTCTCTTCATTTACAGTCACTAAACTCGTCGTTTTCGCAGTGTCTGATGTCGCCACTCTCTCCACCTTCTCACGTCTTCGAGCTGGGCTTCAGCTTGCATCAGCAATATACGGACTCATCTTCAACTGATCCATCTCAAACCCCCCCCCTCCCCTCATAGTTTTAGCTCGTTGGCAACCTTGGAGGCGATGTTCTTGAAAGCGATGGAGGTGCCCGAGATCCGTTTGAAGCGCACACCGTTGAGGGAGAGACGGGGCAGCTTGCAGACTTCCATCTCCCACTGAACGAAGTCGTCGTGTGATGGGTTCCCGGACATGCACAGGAGCATGAAGCGCTCGCGCAGCTCATATTCGCAGCTGTTGGAGTCGAGAACTTTCCGGATCTCTTTCATCATCTCGTTAGGCTCCATGGAAGAAGTGGTTTTCATGCTCCAGGTGAAGCGCAACGAGCGCGGCTTGATGTCCTTGGAGGACTGCGTCGACGAGGGCGTGCTGGACACAGGCGAGGAGGAAGACACCGAGTCCCTGTTCTCATCCCCTGCTGAACCCTGGGTGCCTTTCTCCAGCTTCTCTGCAGTGCTCAACATGGGTCTTGGATGGACGTGACGAGAAGAGACAAAGACAAGGGAATGTCAAAACAGGGAAAACGTTAGTAGTGTCGCTTTTATCGTAATGCTGGTGCAAGTTTTTCGCCTCTTCCACTGAACGAGCAAAGCTGGGTCATGTATTGGTAAAATATGGGGCTGAAAATGTCACATCAAATACACCAAAAGGCACGCACTCTCACAAGCATGATGTATAAAATAGAAGCATCAAAATACGAATGTGAGGAAAACTACAATGCAGTCAAACCATTTGGCATGATCTAGTCTAATATCAGCATCATAGAAATGTGTTTTAAGATGCAGAGAAAATCAGTATGATCAAAGAAAACTTTGAAGTTTTTGTAGTCTTGCAGAGCCAAACGTGATCTTATAACTAGATTATCATGTCAGAAAAATCCCCATGAAGGTAAGTGGGAGCATCTGAATTTGGCTCTAATGGCAGAGCTCCTATATTATACTCATAGTGCAACATTAATAGATCAATTACAACTTGTTTTAACGTTCTGTAGCTGCCACTTGTACAAACAAGGCTTGGGCTGACAAAATTAGATTAATGAGTAAAACTTGCATCATCAATGCAATTATCACGATAAATTGTATTCAATTCAAATAGGAAGATAAAGATGAACGACTTACAATACAGCATGCATTTTCTGGAAGGTTCCAATAATTTATGTGTAGCCCAATTACCATATAAGATGATTCACAATTTTTACAATATTACAATTATTAATTAATTAATTAATTAATAAATACTTTATTAGACTTTGGAAGTCTGCTCATGCAGGCAAACATCCTAGAAGAGGCTAGTTGCCAGGTCTGCTTATTCCAAGTGACTATCGTTTTATTTTTCTATATAGTCACTGACTATTATTGGTAGTCGCATGTTGCAGGTTTTTGGGGGTTGTTTCTAAAGTGTAGTTGTTTATTTGGATTTTCTCACCGACTTTGTGTTGCCAATATTTCTGCCAATTGGTTTTGCTCTAAAGCGAAAAGGAAAATGTGCATCATTATTACTGTTTTTTACTGATCAAGTGGTCACTTTTTGAACCACTTTTGTGATGTTTCCATTGAAATCTTTTGGGCTTGTTTGCTTGTTTGTCTTGTGGGATCTGGCAACGTTGGAACAAAACACCTGTGCTGTGAAAACACAGTTGAAGTAGTGAAATGTAGTATGAGATTAGGGAAATTGAGAATTTGAATACAATTCTAAAATCTAATAAAAAAAATAATGTTAAATTTACATCACATTCTTCTGTGAAATTATTGGCTTCTTATCGGATTATCATTTATTAGTCATTTTTAGTGTATGATTTTCTGCAATCTTTGCTATTAAATACGATTAAAATGAAAATCATTAATAAAATATTGGTTACTAACAGACTACTGTAGAACCATTCAGGAAAACAAACAGATAAAAAAAATAGATGTGGCATGGTAAAAAAGAATTTCCCTGCTAAAAGACAAAAAGTATGTTGTGATTTGGACAACTGGTATAGTCAACCCGTCAACCAGCTTTAAAAGCAACATAAACCAATACCAGAATAGCATTAACAAGCAAAACCAACCTGGAATTTATGGACCCGTTTATGAAATTCAATGCCCCAAATGGTTTTGCCAGGGTTACTCCGTAACATTTGAAAAGACACCTAATCAAGGTCTCTTGTTATGAGATCACACTGAGCTCTTTGAGACTATAAAAACATCACTACTGCTGCTGTTTGTCTGCTGCTAATATTATTATATTATTACAGTAAAGTTACAGGAGACTCAAAAATGAAACATTTGGCAATTAGTTAATAAAATCATTTACTGAAACGACAAAACTGTAATTAACAAAATTATTGAGTTAGAATTATAGTCATGCCAAAAATGAAGTTTTATTTTGCACCAAACCCCAACTCTACCAAATCAGCCAAGACATATTTTGCAGCTTTAATTTTGCACCGGTGCTTTGTGACAAGTGAAACTGATAAGAGAACCATAAAACTGCTACTTTAGTCTGAGGCAATTTGTAGGTCTTGGTAAATATAAACCTGGTTCAAATAAGGTTACTCTGTTAATACACTCTTACACAAAACACTACTTTTTTATTAAAGCCTTTAAACCTTATCACCAGTCTCAGAGCAGGAATCTTTGCTTAAAACTATGTGCAGATAGAAAAAAAAAATAAAATTGTGTTTTAGATTTCACTATAGCATCTACTGTAATGTATTTTGTCAATTAAATTAAAAATTAAAATTATTTTACTTAAGAAGAACATTATTTTAGTAATAATAACACATTTTAATACATTACGGTGATCCAAATTAATGCATACATTTTCTTAAAAAACTGAATTCTAATTATTTGACTTTATGTGGCACCTATACCTATGTATAGATGTGTCTAAAACAGACCCCAATCACCATTTCCTTTGGTCTACATGACATGTATAACACAACATTGCTCATTACTGTGCAACAGCAGGTTGTCCCACACAAATTGAAAAAAGTTTGTTGTAATTGTGTGGTTTGACAACGTGCCTGGCGCATGGTAACAGTTTGCAAATGTGTTCTCTAATAAATAGCGCCTAAATACACGATAATTTAAATTAAATTATACTGCTTTTGTCGCACTGTTTAACAAAGATTTTGTCCCATGCTAAAAAAAAAATCATAATGCTTATGAATTTTGTACACTAAATCGTTATGTACGTTATCAGAAAACTAGAGGAAGAGAACTTTATACATGGTCTACATCAATTACATAATGTTTAATAGACAGCTATTTTCACTGTTTATAAAGTGTATTCACTTCTTTTTAAAAGCATATGCTTAGATTAGCTGGGACTGAGGTGGCCTAGTGGGTAAGACAATGGACTTTGGACCAGAATGTCCAGGGTTTAAATCCCACCTCTGCCAAGCTGCCACAGTTGTGTCCTGAGCAAGGTCCTTAACCCATAATTGCTTGGATTGTAAGTCGCTCTGGATAAGGGCGTCTGCTAAATAACGTAAATGTAAATGAGACAACAGGGGCTTGCAGAAACATGACTGCACATGCTTACATTGCCCGCTCTTGAGTAGCAGTTCTCTGTCAGTAGCAGACTAGTACTTAAGAGTCAGCAAGAACCTTTCAGTTAATTACATGTCAGAGCTTACAAAGAGATGACAGTGATGATGAGTTTGATTATAAAAATATGCTTATACACTTTAGAAGGTTTTTCTCCCCCCAATTTGAGGTGTAATAGAAACGTTATTTTTGAACAAGTAATACATGTTTATTGTAAAGCCAAATTGCTCAGTCACTCAAATAAACATGCCTGATTGACTCTAGTACTCCAAGGTGCAACTATACTGCTCACAAATGAGGGAATACTTCAAAATAAAAAAATATCCCATAATGAAATATCCCCTATTCTTTGTGATTTTTGTCAGGCTGTTGAACAAAAAAATGTTGTTCCCCAGTCTAACCAATGTTGTTTTTGTGTGTAAGTATTAAAAGTAATACATGTATTCTGTTGACTATTGCTTATATGACTACATTATTCTGTAATATAATATCCTATGTACATACGGTGGAAAAAGTCTGACCCCAAACATGTCTTGGCTGATTTGAGGGCATTTGTTAAGATAAAAACATGCAAAAAAGTGCATATTTCATTTTTGGCTGGACTGTTCTTAAGCTACTGTACTGATCGTTATTTAATAGATGTCCTCACCTGCTGGCCTCATCTCGACCCTCTCCCTCATACGGGCTCCTCAAAGAAAACCGGCACAAGTTTAGTCTCTTAATTACCTTTATGTTGTTGATATTGACACTGATTGTGTAATACAACTACAGATATTAAGAATGTCTATAAGTTACTGATTTTACCATAATGAATTAATGCAGTATTAAATGACATCTTTACTTGTACGTTTTGTCATTTAACCAGTTACATTTTACTCTGACTGAAACTACTGCTTTATAAGAAATAGCTGAACAATTTAATCAGCGTCGTTAAATGCATGTTCCAAAAATGCGCTGACACATTTTGAGAAGAAAACAGGGGGGCAGAGGAGATCTGCATAGAGACAAAGTAAGAGCGATGAACCACTTCCATTTCCTCACTGCAGCGAACGGAGGAAATATAAGCAAGAGAGCATTGCTGCAACAGACCCTCCACCACATGTACTGCAATACCTCTTCTCCCAAAGCCTTCAAACTTCAGGGATTTACACACACTCGCTCACTCTCACACCAACTCTTTGGCACTACTTTAAAAATGTACTACCTTTTACAGCAGTTAATCAATGATAAAATGATCTAACAGTGTTATTACATGAAGAAAATCTATACACTTATTTATATATATGACATGCTGTAATTATTGACCTATCAAAATCATTTCTACTAACACATCTAAAGGCGTACTGGGTACGATTTGCTCTACTTTAATGCCCATCTACCATTGAACACGCTGAGCCCTGAATCCGCAACAGTTTGAGTTTATCTAAACGGATGAGAAGATCTAAGCGAAGTGAATCCAGGTGAGACCTTATTTTTTTAGACCTTATACTCGCTTTGATCACATTGCTGATGTATTGTACCCACCCGTGCGCCTTTAATACAGGTTACACTAGAAGAACAGACGTTCAAAAGACCACAAGGGGTCACACTTTTCAACCAATTTTTTGTTTTTGCATAATAGCTGCAAAAATGTCATGATCAAAATCCTACAGCTTTATAGCAAGTCGGTAGCGATCTGCATTTTTGTTACAATTCTTTCATTTGAAGTGAAAAAAAACCCCAACTTAAACATACATACATATATATAATTTTCATTTGAATAGTTTGGATTAACTTATGTGCAACAGCAAAACCTGAAATAATCACCAATTTTACTAGATTTGTAAAAAGTACATCAGTGTTCTAAGCAAATGTGTTTTAGGGTGGATTTTACTTTTAAACGTCATACAGGTGCCCGGGAGGTCATTAATCAGGGGGCAGCAAGCATAATTTGCTATATCCAATCATTCTACCTTATACTGGATTAACAGTGGAACTTTAACTGAATTGTTTAAAGTCAAAATTACATTTCCTCATAAGAAGTAATTAACATTTAGGGCATTTAGCAGACGCCCTTATCCAGAGCGACTTACACCTGATACAGCCTTACAATTCAAGCAATTGTGGGTTAAGGGCCTTGCTTAAGGGCCCAACTGTGGCAGCTTGGCAGAGGTGGGATTTGAACCGTGGATAATCAGATCCAGAGTTCAGTACCTTAACCGCTAGGCTACCACAGTCCCACAGTAATGTAAATAGTAATAATCTATTGTTTTTAGGTCTATATTTGTATGTAATTAATAATGAAACACATGAATAGAGCAAAGGCACATCATAAAGAAATTTGTGAGAATGCAGCCTCGATATGTCTTATCACTGGGACAGTGATGTGGAGACTGAAGTTGTGTCAGAAAATCGCACCCATTGACTGATATACAGGGTGAGTCAAAAGACACGGGACACGCTTTAGTTTCAGAAACAAATAAGGGAAAAATTATATATGAATAAACCAGCAAGTAATGGGTGAGGGGGGCTATATTTTAGGCCTCTATCTTAAAGCTACCATATTGGATCAATGATTCCCCCCCCCACCAATGGGAAGGTGGTCATGTCTATCATTCTATCAAAGAACACTAGAATTGTCAGAAATTGATTGCTGCAAACAGATTTGCTCTCTCTCTTGAGCTATTAAAGTGACACGAGTGCAGACTCCGACCTAGTACTAGGTAGTAGTACTACTGTTTCAGGCTGCGGGGTCTGGAAGATGGATTATTATAATACAATCTTAGTCCACCATCAGATTTGTTGTTTTAGGAATGGTACGATGACCTGGATGATAACATTGCCGCCCCCCCCAAATAAAATCTAATTTTGTCACTTTATAATACTCTTTTTCCACTGATATTCATTCCAGTGATTGTGAGTTTTAGTATAGCTCAGCCTTTTTACCCTGCCCCCTTACGAAAAAGTGGTTTTCTAATTTCTTATACCAAGTTAAATGAAGCTGACCCAGTGAAGCTGTCAGATGCTGCTGTTGCACAAGTGCTATTGGAGGTCACACTAACCAGTTGCCACAGTAACCCATAGAAGCTGTTATTCCTGTTTTTTCATGCTGCATACATGTTTCCTATATTGGTATTCTAATGAAGATACTGACAAATAATTATATATGGTTACTATACAGTCGCTAAAACAAAGGTATATCTAATCCAATGGAGGCCTAATAGTTGTACACAGTACTGTATGTTAGTTGTACCTTTACGTTTGTACTATTGTTTTGAAATTTACTGAACTTTGAATGCCGTTGTTTACCAAAATCATTTTCGGAGATGTTGCTGCAGTTTTGGCCCCAAAATAAAAAAAGTCGAGAGGTGGAGAGAAAGAATGCAACCCTGGGCAGACAAAGCCAGCACACAGATAAAGGTATCACTCCAGCGTCCAAAAAGGTGGTTTAGCGCAGCCATTTGAGTTGTAGAAGTTGGTTTATTAGTTTAATCTTGTGAGAAGTTACCGCTGTAGCTACTTAACTGCATTGTAGGAAGTTTGCATGAAAACAGCACAAGACTATGGCACAGGGAGACCATTTCACAAGGTCAGAGGCACAAACATACAGTGACCGGAGTCCACAGGCCCAAAAAAGAAAGGGAGGGGGGGTTGCGAGATGTGAATGGAATGGCTCACTGAGGAAGAGAAGCGAGGAAGAACGAAAGCAACTGGCAACAGAATCAGTTGGGCAATGAACACAGGGTATTAGTAAACTGACAAACCAAAGGAAGATGGACAACATTTATTTTTATAAATCCCTGCCATAGAAAGACGACAGAAGAAAGAAAGAGCACAAAAATGTCTTAGGGATGACTCGAGGGTCGTGTTATTTCCTACCTTCTGGGGAATCGGAATGACAGATTTCTACAAAGGAGAAAAAAAGGGAGGAAATGTTCTCAAATATCTGGAAAACATGACAAATCTGTATAAAAATGTATTAGGAGATTAAATCCTGGGTGGCCTGTAAAGAGGATGAGTTAAGCTGCGGTCACCCTAGCTCAGTGCTATTATTTCTGTGCAATTCACCACGAGTTTGCAGCACGGCATTAATGAATAAATACATTTTAGAAATTATTTTGACCAAAAAATACATAATGTATTAGGCACACCCTGTCAGTAGTGGGTTTTTTGCCTTCAGATTCTTTATGGCACAGATTTAACGAGGTGCCGGAAACATTCCTCAGACTGTGGTCCTTGAAGACAAGACAGCATGATGCAGTTGCTGCAGATTTGTCGGCTGTACACCGATGATACAAGCTTCTGTTCCATTACTTTATAAATGTTCTCTATTGGATATAAATGTTCTCTATTGGATTGGGATCTGGTGACGGTAACGAGCATACGGAATCAGACAAAAGTGAGTACACCCCTCCGATTTTTGTAAATATTTTATTATACAATTTTTTATTGGACAAGACTGAAGATGCACAGATTGTATAACAGTGCAAATCTGCCCTTAAAATAACAACACACAAAAAATGTCTAAACCACTGGCAACAAATGGGAGTACACCTCTGAAAACTGCCAAATTGCGCCGAATTAGCCATTTTCCCTCCCCAGAAGCATGGAGGAGTGGAAGAGGTTTTGAAGCTTTTCGTGAACTCTATTTAAGGCAGTGCTGGAAAATAAAGGTGGCCGCACAAAAAATTGACACTTTGGGTAAACTTGGCCATTTTCACTTAGGGGACTCGTTTGTTGCCAGCCGTTTATACATTACTCTATGTGCTTTTTGTTATTTTAAGGGCACAGCAAATTTACACAAATTGTACAAGCTGTAGACTGACTACTCTACACTGTATCAAAGTGTCATATCTTCAGTGTTGTCCCATTAAAATATATAGTAAAATATGCACAAAAACGTGAGGGGTGTACTCACTTTTGTATGATACTCTAAGACGATGGTATACGGTGGTCATAAAGGTATGGACATGCAATGTCAACAGCAATACTCAGCTAGACTGGGGTGTATAAACAATGCTCGGGTGGTAATAAGGGCAATAAATATCCCCCACACCACTGTAACCTCAGTTGCCTGTTCTTAGCTGTCAGGAGTGGCACCTGGACATTTTCACAAATTTTTCTGTTAAATCCTAGAGATGGCTGTGTGTGAAAATCTCAGTAGATCAGCAGTTTCTGGAATACTCAAGACAGCCCATGTAGCACCAACATGGTCAAAGTCTCATAAATCACCATTGTTCCCAATTCGGAGGATTGGCTTGAAGTTCAGCAGGTCATGTCAGCCATTTGTACATGCCTAAATGCACTCTTGTTGTCATGTGATCAAGGAGCATTTGACCAGGTGTACCTAATAAAATGGCTGGGGAGTGTATAGGTAAGCTTGTATCATCAACCAACAGCCCAGCTGTTCTGCTTTGTTGCCATATTGAACAGTATGACAGTTCTCCCCATCTGAGTGGAATTGATTCAATAAAATAAAACAGATAACATGCACTATCAGCTCATAAAACTCATTTAATCTGGTGCATTAAATTGTGGCATTAGTGTCTCCAAATAAACTCCGAAAACCAAACATCCAGTCTAGTCCAGTTTTGCCTCGGCTAAAGCACTGACGTTACTTCTAGCGTGACCGCAGCTTCTAAATGATCGCATGACCTGAGCAGCCTTGAGATGTGTGGAGAGTAATTAAAAGTTAACTGGAGGGCACAGAACAGAATAATGGATGTCATACCATGTGTGAAGTTATGATGACTGGAACGATGTTGGACCAGTTAAGAAACGAAAGTCAGTTATACACTGTTTATTACAAAGCGAATAAGATTAATACAGTAGGGACCTACAGTTCGGTTTCTTACACTTAAAACCAGCCAAGCTCCAAGAATCCTGGATTATACAAAAAACAAAATCTCTGTACCGCTCCAAACCAGCTCGTCCTGAAAAGGTGCTGCTGTAGAGTTAAACAGGCCAAACTGGTGCAACTTACATTACCTCTCATACCACAATGGCCTCTCAGAACAAGGAAATGACTCAGCATAATGCATT
The DNA here is from genome assembly GCA_033117975.1 of Parotocinclus spilosoma. Classification (NCBI taxonomy): domain Eukaryota; kingdom Metazoa; phylum Chordata; class Actinopteri; order Siluriformes; family Loricariidae; genus Parotocinclus; species Parotocinclus spilosoma. The sequence continues at coordinate 3,171,726 of JAVSBV010000055.1, forward strand.
TTTACACAACATCTCACACTGTGGAAAGATCTCAGAAGAGACAGCGAGCCCTCAGTGATTTACTGGTGATGTGAATTTGGAATAAGGATGTAAAGACCTCAGAGACAGCATGAAGAAGACACACTTACAATTAAAGATCTATAATGGCTCCAATAATGAATGTAACAGCACAGATAATAGCCATGGACTGAAATTTTGCGGCTGAAGATGGCACTTTCAGGAGGACCAAAACAAGCCAAAAATTGTTAGTCGGGCTGGGCCAGAGAGTGGAGATAAAGGCAGATCAAAGGACTGAGCACAAAAACTGGTCGAAAAGAGGCTGGTCATAGCCGCTTCAGACCAAGGGTTTAAAATGCAGAACATGTGATTAAGGGACAGGTGAGAGGAATTTCTCTGGCAGTGTGAGGCTGGATCGGGGGTAGCACCTGGGATGGAATTAGGACTGCTGGAAAGGGGACAATTAAATTTTAAGTGTCAAAATCAAGCACTTTAAGATAATATTACCGGTAATTAAAAACAAGCGAGTACAGGTACATGTCGTTTAACGTCCAACCAATCAATTCGTTTTTACTTTCGTGACTGAGGTATTACAAATTCTAATAAATGATGATATGTCATATATTATATGGAATGGAATGGAATTAACCGTACAGTCGCAACCGACTCTTGATCACTTGATGGATCATCGATCTCCACACATTTCTGTCCTTCATCGATGTGATCCATGAAGTATTTTGGCAGGATATTGGAGTAGTTTGCCATTGCTTTCTCCAAGTATCACATTACAACAATCAAAATACTTTTCTTGTACCAAATTGCTGCACTGCATACCTGTTGTTCTAAGGGGTTACACTATTAGAGCTAAATTTATTGGGTAAAACTGTAGCACTGAAAGGAGGCTCTAGTTACCCTGTTAGGCTGCTTCTAGCCTGGATACAAGATGAGGTCCGGTTCAAACCCGAGGCAAACGGGTTCCGTTTGGTGTCCTCTGGCACATCGCCCACAAATCTTACAGCTGGCTCTGGACTTCCTGCACACTGGTAGGTTGTCAAAAAGGTTGTCAAAGTCCCATAAATGCTCGATTGGCATTAAATCTGGGGGGAGACATTCCTGGGAAACCCCTGTTGTGGGTGGGTGAGCATTATGATTAAGATGCCAGGAGGAAGCCCTGCAATGAGAGGCAACACGCTTAACTGTTAGTGTCCCTTGTATCACTATTAGGGTTCGTATGCGATGCCTCCCGAGATCATCACACCAGCAGTCGGTGCAGGTGTGTCGCTCCACAGCAAAGGCAGGATTGACAGGCTTCTCGCGAGGCCTGCCAGCCTGCCACGCTACCTCTCAAAAACCTAAAGAACTTCAACCGAAACGATACGAGAACGATCTGAATTTAAACATGCATCATTTAATATACTGTTATCTCTTATCCTTGTACTTTCGTTTACATTTTCGTCATTTAGCAGATTCCCTTATCCACACGGATCATACAACGGATACAGTCTAGCATTTCAAGCAGTTGTGGGTTAACGGTCTTGTTCAGGGACAGCCCTGAACCTTCTGGGCTCCATAGTCCAGTACCATAATTACCTTATCTTACTTCTTCAAAAATGAATGCATAAAGTGATCCCTATGGTATTTTATAATTATTTACTAGTTTTGAGTAACATCCCCTGCACTGTGTGTGTGTGTTTGTGTGTGTGTGTGTGTGTGTGTGTGTGTGTGTGTGTGTGTGTCCGAGTTTAGAAGTGGTTTATGGCACCAGCAAGTGCAGGAGTAAATTAATTTGAAATTAATGTGTACGTCTTTATGTATGAACTCGCCAGAGGCTTTTGAGTCATCAGTACTGCTCTGGCATGAGGACCGGGTCTGTGTCTGGTCATGTGACCCAAAACCAGGGGTGCCTCCATGACAGTTTCTCTGTCATCACCCAGCACTAGGTATGTTTGCTAGAGATGTTCTTTCTTACTGAAAGTTGCACTTTTGCCCATAAACACCATGCTGGGAGATTCCACCTTGCCTTGCCTTCAGCTGAGCCAGGGCGCCCCTGTGCCACTGCGGTGACCGCTTAGGTTTTCGTCCTCATTTATTACTCTCCTTATGTAGCTCAGAAGGACACTTTGACATTTATTGACGTTATTAAGAGACAGGCCGTGTAACAGAAACGTAGTGTATGAACCTGGCACTTTTAGTGAGCCAGACAGAAGGTAACGTTGAGCGTGCCCGTGGGAGCTGACCGCAGTGTAACCCTGAGCTATCAGCACTTCACTGAAGAGCAGAAGTCACAGCGTGCGGGTCGTGGGTGACTGGGGTCAGGTTCTTTTCATTCTCAGCCTCGCCCAACACTCCGAGCTCTCAACAAAGAGACGATCCTCACACGGGAGTTTCCCCGTCCGCTCTGAAATCCGATGAAGCTTCAAAGGCTCGTCACACGGCGCAGTTATGCAGACGAAATGACATCAGATCAGTCCAAGCACCGGATAACACAAACAGTGACAATTGATAGCTGCTGATAGTGCGCTTGACATGTATTGTGGACTGAAGAAGGGATAATCTCTCCTTACCTCTGTTCTACCCGTCTTCTCATGGATTTTACTCCCATACGGAGTGAGATTTGGTTTCAGGGAGCTCCGCTCAGCCACAGGGAATTTACAACCATACGAACGTCTGCGACAAAAGTGGGCGTGTTTCGTCGAAAATATCGTCTGAAGAACAAACACATCGGCGCACATTTTTTGAACGATTAATCCCTGCTTTCTAAAACGGATTGAGTTAGAACAGCGTTATCAACATAAATTAATCAAAAAACAATATTCAGAACCAATAACGGGCGTCATCCTGCCCAATTATTATTATTTTTTTGATCTATTACTGTATGTTAATATAAAATTCGAACTGAGTCGCTTTGATTACGGCGATTTGTTATGCTCTTTCGACTTTTCCACGTTTTTTTTGTAACCGTAAGAACAACACAAGACATATTAACGAGTTCGACCTTAATTCACCAAAAAAACAAAAACCCAGAGATGTCTTGACACGCAGCTTCAAGGATGTTTGCACCACTAAATTTTTTTTGGTGAAAGGTTGAACCGCTTTCCTCGCAGGCGTTACCGTTAAGAACGGGGTTTATGCAACTGCTCTTTGGTAATCTTTGCAGTTCAAATAGACTGTGATTTCCTGTTGCTTCTGCTGCTTGGTTTTCTTGGTTTTCTTCTGAATTATGTGCATAGGTGGAAAGCAGTGATGCAACAAAAACAATTCAGACACAAAAGTGTCAGGTAACAAATTTATCTCGGCATGTTTATACACCCAGGAAAAAATGTACTGTGAAAAGTGACAGTAGAACCATGAAGTGGCCAAAGTATTTTATTAAAATCCAGAGTAGAAGTGTGAAAATATTTATGGTCAGTTCACAGTCAGTCAGTTTACAAGTTTAGAAAGTTTATTGAATTTGACAGTGGTTTGACAGTGGAACAGTCAGTGGTCAAATTACTAAATTGATCAAAAATTCATAGCAGAACTTTGAACTTTATGGTCAAACTGTGAAAGTTGATATTAAAACTGTCAAGCAATTTACAGTTCCACTAAGAAATCTCACAGTACATTTTTTCCTGGGCAGCAGTTATTTTGTTAAATATGTTAATAAAATATTATTGAATAAAGTAACACATGAATTAATAAATGGCTACTTGTGAAGCTCTTAATGCCAAAGATCTCTGGGGAATTGCAGTTTGCGAACTTGTTAACACAAACATGCAACGTAACAGTTAAAATATAAAACAGCACATCAGTCTTGAACTTTATTGGCATTCGCCATTAATGAGAAACATTTACATTATACTGATGTTTAGAGCATTTATTAGACGTCCTTATCCAGAGTGACAACTCATACAGTCTTACAATCCAAGCAATCCTGGGTTAAGGATGATCTCCTCTTAAACTGTATGTTCTTCCATCTCCTGATTTCTTTCATCCCTTGAATGGCGAGCTTTACACAAAACGTTCTTGTGCTCTTTTTCAAAAACCAAACAATGTCCACACAACAAAAGTCGTACCCCTTTTACACAAGTTCCTCATCTTCTGTGTTTGTGAGGAGTCCTTTTACCAGAGATGTCCAAGTCAAGTCACGAGTCTTTAGGTTAGAGTCTAAGTCAAGTCTCAAGTCAATACAACATGTTTAAGTGTATGATTAAAAATACAGAGCTATATATATATATATAATATTATATTATTATATAAATTATATTTACCCATGTTAAAATAAACAAAACAGATAAACTTTGTGTAAAACACAACTGTCTTTATTACTCCAATGCTTCCTGTTTCTTTTTTTTTTTTTTTTTTAAATTCTATGCATTTTTTACTAAAAGAAAAGACTATTTCTTTGTTCTTTTCTCTCTCTTAAACATTATAAAACATAGAGCACACGTTACATGTTGCCTCTCTTCGGTTATATATAAGAATTTTAAATTCCCTGTAGCCTGTAGGCTACCACATACGGTACTCCAGCCGAAGCCAGGCTACCCTCGTTTGTTTACATTTGACGTTTCTCTTCGATTTCCCGCTGGCTATAAGCGGACGTTGTGATACGTCACGAGACAAGGGGCTGCGTCCCAAATCACCTAAATAAAAGTACGGCAAAATGGCAACATTTACACACAAAGAAAGTATTTTTTTTTCTATAACTTTGGCGCACAGTGCCTGGATAACGGACCGACTCTTGATGTTCACCAGTCGTTTTGGACGAGTCGAGTCGAGTCGAGAGTCATTAGGGACGAGTTTCAAGTCCCTCACTCGAGTGCCCGTCTCTGCCTAGTACTATAGATTACTACACACTAGGTGTGTTTCAAACTTCCAGAAGAAAAGTTTTCATTGGTCCAGGGTCCAATGACAGTTATAGCACAGTGGCTAATGCTTATCATTACCGCTCGTTTGCTGGGGCAAACTGATTCATAAACAGTTTTTGTTCTTGTTTAGATCTCAGTAGCGACTCTTCGAACCGGGGCTCCCAGGAGGGCTTATTGTTGCTAGATTTGTCTTTTATCTTTAGAACCGAGGTGAAATCCAATTTAAGCATGCAGCTGTTAAAGTAGCAGCAAAATGTGAAGATGTTATATTTGATTTTGTGTGTGTGTGTGTGTGTGTGTGTGTGTGTGTGTGTGTGTGAGTGTGTGAGTGTGTGTGAGAGAGTAAACCAGCTGAACCACCAGTCTCACACATTGGAGAAAAAGGCTTTTTTGTTCTTTCTGTTTTGACCACTCCAGTTAAAGGGTAATAGCTGCTGCCTGACATCATGTGTGAAGTAGTGCAGCTATGAAACAGGAGAGCACATAATGCTGAAAACGTCTTTGTCGATATTTATGATCCTTCGCATAGAGGCGGCAGAAAATTTATGCTCTCTCCATCATAGTGATTGTTTATTTTATACTGAAAAAATAAAGCCCGTTGGAGACTAGATTTAGGGCTGGGATGGTCTTTCAGTCTCCATCTTTTTCTCGTGGTGAGGGATGCAGTGTGTGTACACCAGAAGCAGGACTAAAGCCTGGGATCTTCTGCAGGAGAAGCTCTAGTGTGTCTCATACATCAACGTCGTTTCACAGCCACTCCAGTTCTGGGTCTAATTTTCTACTTGTCCTCTTTACATATACACACAGATCAGGCATAACTTAATAAACGATAAATGTGTGATGCTCTGGACCATGCCCTGCCGGGAACCCTTCAGTCCTGGCATTCATGTGGATGCTACTTAGACATTTACCGTCTAGTGAAATGCTATGGCAGAAGAAGTACACCCCTAAATGGTGACGTATTCCCTGGAAGCAGTGACGTACAGTTACGTACGTAACATGACAGAGTTTAAGTTCAAGCTTGTGCCCAGATCTAGAATAGAATAGAATAGAATAGAATAGAATAGAGATATTTTGGTGGCTCGGTGGTAAGAACCTGCTACTACAAATGACAGGTTCTGAGTTCATGGGTTTGGGTTCTTGGGCCCAAACCATGACCCTGACCAGAGCAAGGGGAAGAGCAAAGGGTAAAACCGCTTCTATAAAACAATCCAATACAAAATACAGTAGATTCCGCTTAATCGGACCGTATCGGGACGCCTTTGTTCATTGAAAAATAAATTTGGAAACAAGTTTTTGGAAACGATCTACAACACAATGTATAGGTACTCAGCATACGAAGCATAATACTGTAAAAAACAAGTTCTTACTAAATT
>JAVSBV010000055.1:3202391-3212981 GCA_033117975.1 Parotocinclus spilosoma
GACTGTGGGAGGTAACCGGAGTATCCGGAGTAAACCCACGCAGACACGGGGAGGACATGCAGACTCTATACAGAAAGAACCCAGGATGCTCTGCCCTGGAATTGAACCCGGGACCGTCTTATTGTGACGGAGCGGTGCTACCCACCGAGCCACCGTGCTGCCCCTGTGTTGTTTGTAATTATTTCTATCAATGCATTTCCGGCTTCCATCAATCATAAATAACAGGTCCATCATGCCATCCTCTTAAGTGTTACTGCTGTTTTTTAGACAGGGTCATAACAGGACAATAATGTATTTTCTACAACCATTGTGAATTAACCAACCATAAATAAAAAAATGAGGTGTAGCTGGTAGTGTTCCAATCAAGTCCTTTATATTTATATTACAGTAGTGTAAAGGCGGTGTAACTATATTAATGTCCAGTCAATGTCCATTATGGTCAACAACCTTAAACGGCGCATACCTGTAATTGCATTAGAGCAACACAGTACCTATAGTAACAGTCCATGTAGCACCAAACAATGGAAAATTGTTTTTAATTTATTTGTGGAAAGTGCATTACTTGATATAACCCTGGAAATGAAGCTGAATCTTTCTTGCTATTTGTAATTGGAATCCCAGGTCTGTCTATTAATAATTAAACTCACATCCTTAATGTGTGTGTGCATCTGTCAATACCAAATCAACCTTAGGTTTATATTCCCGCAGATATAACATTGACATCTCAATAGAATGCTTTGGGTTGATGACCATTTGGTGGGTGTGTTCCTCGTTATTGTTTGTTGAATGACCTCTTACATCATTTTGCACGTACGAATGATGGACAACCATATGTATATGTGTATAATGTTGAAATGTAAGCCACCCCTGGGCTGCCTACCTGCAAGCAGACCCTGTGTCTCTGAGACTCCAGAGCCTCCTGGTCAAACATGGGAAGACCCGGGACCTTGAACTTGTTGGAATACAAGATGACCTTGTCCTTCGCTGTGGGGGTGCCTTGCAAACTCGAAACACAACTTAAACCTTACCTCATCAGAGACATCCAGGGTGGCACACAAGCACTCTAACGCTGAGTCACCCTGGTTCATAAGCTGACTCTGGCTAGAAGTTTGAGTTGTGTTTCGAGATTGTGTTTTTAAGCTACAATGTTTTGACCCCAAAATATGGTTCGTTAGACCAGAGTGATCACTCTAGTACGGTCCTGGGTGCAGTACTCTGAACTGTGCTCAGACACACTTGGCATAGCGACGGCATGGTATGCATGTAGTGAAATCACTGACCGTGCCCGAGCTCAGAACACAATGCCAACTGCTTCCATTAAAATCTTCTTATACGCGCAGCACGAGTAGTTGAAAGTCCCCGGCACGGTACAATCAGGCATATTGTGAGTACACTGGTTCCACCAGTAGGGCACCAAGCCTCAGAGGTCTGGGTTGCAGGGTCTGCAGTACACACACGACACAATGTTTCCAATAAGGACGAATAAAAATTGCCCTGGAGTACTAATTGTAATACGTGCTGTCCCATTATCAGCGTCTTACCTTCTTCCCTGTCTTCCCTTGGTAAGAACGACAATGTTGTAAGTCACTGCTGTATCTTTAAACCCTGTGTGTAAATATTCCGCTAAACTGTTAAAGAATTCTGTTCTATTTTCATATGTTGATGAAGCTTTTGCCAGATGGATACAGTTTTATCAATGGCTCTTTTGATTAAAGTGTATACAAGTACTATAGGGTCCCTCATGGATGACCAAATGCATGCTGTATTTTTATTTATTATACTTTGACCCCCGTTTTGACCAATTTAAGATTTCAATGTTTATGATACGCTATACATGATAGATTTTATGATGTATTGTGTATTCATTTTGCCCTTTTTGGTTTTCTCATTGTGAATTCATAGGCAGATGTTAGCTTTCCTTTTTTTAATTGAAACCTACTGTGATTGCGAGACTGTGATATTGTTCTAAAGCAACAACATATAATCAGTAGTGCTAAACTGATTATTTGCAGTAAGGACTTACCTCTTGATGAAAGAGCTGAAAAGCACCAGTTGATGTGTATTACTGCAAAATCGTCCACCTTTTTGATGTTTTCTGGACTGAAATGGTTTGCTGAAATAAATCTTTTTACGATGAATAAACAGTGTGTCTGAATTTCTTTATCGGGAGGCATTTAACTGCTCCTTGGGTAGTCTAAAAAACTTCAGGATCACGTACATTAAAACCAGAGCCAAAAATGATTGGCTTGTTGCAGTCTAATCAATCAGCCTTTTCAGATCAGAAGATTTGCCTAGTCACATCAGATTGCTGTGGTTATATAAGCAGTGCTTGTTTTGATACGTGATTTCCATGTAGTGTGACTAAGCACACAGTGAAACTAAATCAATAGGCATCAGAGGCTTGAGTTTATGCAAGGCACCTACTCTGACACTCAAGTTCAGCTGAGTCAGGACAGAGTATTAGTAAAATAAACCAAAGTCCAAAAGACTTCTTGCTTTCTGTAGTGCTACAAACATTTGAGCTAACAGCTGATGCTGGGTTGGCCTGAATGCCCAGTAATAGGGCACGTCTGTGTTAGTGTGGCTGATCGGGATAAAAAAGTGGGACGGGGCTGTTAGGTTATGTCTGTCTCAGAAAAAGATGGCATCGAAACAAGAGCGAGAAAGCAGTGAGCTTTTTACATTCAATAGCTTGCCAAATGTATCACAGCATTAAGTCAGTAGATTCCTTATAGGTGTCTGAAATGTGTAATATATTTGATGACACTACGTAAGGGTGTGTTCATGACAGTCAAGCCAGGTCAGCACGACACTTACACCTTTTCTAAAAAGCCAGCATAAAAAAACGGTAATTGTTTTGGGGCGGGGCTGTACTGAGATTGTCCTGAGAGCTCAGTTCATGCATTTTTCAACAAGACAATGCAAAACCACATGCTGCACACATTACAAATGCGTGAAGAGAGTGTGAAAAAAAATGTTTGGATGCTAACTGCTCCAAATGGGATGACTATTCACTAGTCACTAATCTTTTTATTCCTTAAACTGCAAATTTTTAAAGTGACTGTGCCTTTAAACTAAAGAAAATATTTATACTGTCATAGAGGACCCCTGGCTGTGGCTCAGTGAACTCCAGAGACTCAGAAGAAAGGGACACCCCGAGTGATACTGACATATCTACAGTCTAACAATGATCCTTTATTTGAGTTGATCCAGGATCATTGTCTGTCTGTGGCTATATCCGCTTCATCAAGGCTTTCTAATAGTTTTGTGAACAATTTTAGGGCAGATGCTGATAACTTTCTATTTGAGAAATTCAGTTTGTGGTAGTAATGGGGAAGAGGGGTTTGACAAGCAGAGTTAAGAAGATAAACGTGTGTGGGAGGGAGGGGTGCGAATCAACGTACTGCAAGCAGCCCTACAGTGAGATAAGGTTTTACCAATTTTAAATAGTAATAGACTAGATAATCAATATGGCAGTCAAATGTTAAGTAAAGCATTGTATGGGAAACACTGTAGTGTGTTGGTTATATAGCCAGGAACCCCATATATTATCCCATATACACTGATATTTCATTATTTTTGTGAGCAATATGGTATAGCTAAACATGGACTATAATATTGTCTTAGGATGACATGACATGTCATTTCACAGAACATGTGGACGTTAATTTTTGAGTCAATCTATCTAGTAAATCAGCGAAACAATAATGCTAAGTACACAGAGGATATTTAATTATAATTCTTATATTTATTTATAATTAGAATTCTTGTGAGCAGGAGATTTGTCCTTTACATCTCTTGATCCGTTTGTAAGTCAGGGTGCCAGTGCTGTAAAAAAAGGAGGGTTCGCCTACGGTCACGATCTGTAAATGAGAATCAACCAGCGCGGGTGGACAGAAATGGAAGGTCGCTACGTAACCACAGAAGCAAATAAAATAGCTATAGAAAAAGAGAAAGAGATAGAGACTGAGAAAGAAAGAAATGAAACCTGAAAATGGGTGGAATATGGGTGGGACCGAGAAATGCATAAAACAGGTAGACAGAAGGTGGATATTTTAACAAAAATGTAGCAAAGCTAGTAACGTGGGCTAAGCTGATCACCTGTTACAGGTACAGTAACTGTACAAAATACCAACACCTTGTAACGGTACACTGGTCTGAAGTAGCAGCATCTACAACATCTATACACAAATACTAAGCCTGCTCATGTGGAAAATAACATTTAATGCAGATAACTTGGACACAGTTACTTTTATTACACCAGTTGATATTATTTTATGTATAATCAATGGATTTCTTTTCTAAACATCCATGACCTCGGCTGAAAACTGACCCCTAACCTTGTTTTTTTTAAGTGTATCACAAATAGAAAATGGTCTTTAACTCCAGTTTTTAGAGGTTATTAGTGGTTGGACAGTTGTTGATTTGCATCACCACATCGCAACCACGCCCCCACTCCCATGTGGGTGGAAACCCTATGTCTGGAGGATGTGAGCCATCAGAGCACAACAGATAAGCACTCAGGGTTTGGAGGTCTTCACCTGCTTTTTTCACCCTGTTTATTTCTTTTTGTTCTGTTTCTGTTCTTAGTTACAAACAGAGAAAGCTTAGTTACAAACCTGTAATATTGTAGCTCATTTGTACAAACTTGATTTGGTTTTAATGTCCTCTTATGGAGAAGCAGGATTCTGAAATGAGGAGACTTTTTAGACTAGTGTATTCTGGGAGAAAAATGTCTGCTGATCTTTAAAATACAGTACAAGGGATCTGTTTGGAAGTAAACTGATGTGGACCTGACGACTGAAGGTAAAGGAACACAACATGCACACTTACCATACTATGCAGGCATCATGCATTCCTGACAGATTTCTGGGTCTGTTACTTCTAATCTGTTGAGAGCTTGGAAATCCATCATTGCAAACCTGTTTTTCTTTAAACAAAAAGCAGTGTATGTTTGGTTACCATGGTAAAGGAATAAAGTTGATTCCGAATCAGCCACAGTAGCTGCATAAACAAGCAAAACTTAGTAGAACTTTTAAGCTAAAGCAAAAAGTAACATTTAAACAACGTGTTTACATCAGTTGAATAAAATGCGCTCTTGAGGTACATGATGTAAATATCAGGGGCTACATGCTGTTCTGGTCCATACTCAGTCAGGCACTGATAATGAGCCCCTTGGGGCACATCCATGGAGACTGAACCCAAGAGGTTTTCTCTTAAAGGCTCTTACTTTACCAAAGACGTAGATATTGGTGGCTAGATGGTCCTTTGGTATTAGGATATTTAAACATGACGTGTCCACTTATACACTCACCGGTCACTTTATTAGGTACACCTCCTTGTTGATACAATCATTTATGACCTTTAGGTGCACGTCGTAGTTCTGCAATTACATAACTGACAGTCTGTAAATTCCCATTAATGAAGTAAAACGTTTTTGTAGTTTTAGTTTAAATCTCTGTTAAGCTGAAAAACCAGTGAAAGTATATGGTTATAAACATAAACATAAGCAGTCTCTGCTCGCTTTGCAAATGGGATAATGCTAGTGATGTTTTTAGTGTCTCACTGCCTCTGCATTAATGGAAGTTTTATCAGCTTTGTTTGGTGTCTTTTCAGTTGCAGTGTTATCCCTTCACAACAAGTCAAATGTTCTTAGTTCACACGTATGGGAAGGATAGCCATGAACTATATGGTAGCCTAGTGGTTAAGACTCTGGACCTGAAGGTCCTGGGTTCAAATCCCACCTCTGCCAAGATGCCACAGTTGGGTCCTTAAGTAAGGCCCTTAACCCACAACTGCTTGAATTGTAAGTTGTTCTGGATAAGGGCGTCTGCTAAATTTCGTAAATTGAACTATTTTTAAATGTACAGTTTTTTGTTTGAAATAAACAACAACACCAAATAAATAAATGAAAAACACTGACTGGATTGATCGGACCAGCTCAGCATCCAGCTTTGATCCTAGTATCGTCCCTAGCGGGGGTCCTGACCATTATAGGACAGAGTAAAGGAGACTGACAAAGTATGTAGAGAAATATGTGGACTACAGTGGGGAACCTTCAGGGCCTTCAGAGAAGGCCTAAAAGAATTCTGAAACAAAAAATATTAAAATATTAAATAAAAAATAATATATATATATATTATTATTTTTTATTTCTATCTTATTTAATTTAATACAATACATTTAATACATTTTCTCTCATCTATGTTCTAAAGTTAAGTTTACTGTCAAGTTCACATCAGCAATGAAAGGGTTACTGTCCTAAAAACATGTTGTCCGATCAGAATCGTCGTTTCTATCAAGGCCCGTCTCTATAAAGGTCCTAATTGGTTAAAAATCGTAGGCCTTCGCGAAGTCCTAACAGAGTGGTTGATTCTCATCACTCTGCCGCCATTCAACTGTGTCACAGAGTTAAATCTGCAGACGAGAGTGACATTTCGGCTAGCTTGATAGCATCACCTTTTTCAAGGCGGCCTTTCACAGAAAAACTTCAAAAAATTAAAAAAAGACCAACTCCAGAACTGGATTTAAAAGAATTAAAAGAGGTGAAGGCCCAGCTGTAGTGCTCACGGTTCGCCACTGGTGGACTACAGTTTGTAATTGGAGAACTACAAAGTGCATCTTAAAAGGGAGTTGGTAAATGGGGTTGATAAAGTGGACAATGAGTCTTAGGAGGTGCACCAATAGCGTGACCAGTGACTTTAATATAGTTTAATATCCAAAGTAACTTTAGTCTCACTACCAGAAAGATGCAACACATAGTTACTTCTTTTTGCCTTGTCCCTTTTCCAGTCCATGGCACGGTGCAGGTGCAACGGGAGGGCCTTGTGCCTCTGCCTTCTTCCCTTTCTGATGATGAGCCATCTCCTGGTGTATATTATGGTGTCCATATTTGTTGCCATGTCCTACACGCCTGAATCCCAAGTGCCACTTCACTTCATAGCCCCTGGAGCATCGTCAAACTCTGGATCAGTTGCATCCCATCCGCTCGCCACTTTCTGGAACCTGCGCTTGGAAAAGGGGGCTTTGTGGAACCGCCTTCAGCATGTCCAGGACAGGGAACATAATCCTATATTGAGAGGTAACAGCACTGGAGTCAGGCATCTGGACAGTGAGGGTACTTATGTGCATGAGACTGACAAAGCCTCTGAATGTAGGCCTGATCTGACCTGGGCATCTCAACTGTCTGACTTTAACACCATGCCTGAGCAGATGAAGGACTTTGTCTTGTCCATGCACTGCAGGAACTACACTCTCCTAATAGACCAACCTGATCTGTGCACTGAGAATGACAATGAGACAGACACCCCTATGCTATTCATGGCAATCAAATCCCAAGTGGGACATTTTGAGAACAGGCAAGCCATTAGAGAGACATGGGGCAGGTCCGATTGGGTCAAGGGGAACACAGGAAAAGAAAAGTGGAGGGTGCAAACTGTTTTCTTGCTCGGAAGGCAGGACACAACAACGGGTCCCCATCCAGATTTGAATGCACTTTTACAGCTGGAGTGCGGCCTTCATAAGGACATCTTGCAATGGGACTTCAGGGACACCTTTTTCAACCTCACCCTAAAGGACGTGCTCTTCTGGGACTGGCTCTCGATACGCTGCCCGCACGCCCATTTTATTTTCAAAGGAGACGATGACATTTTTGTCAGGACTGGTGCTCTGTTGGACTACTTGAATGAACATCTTGCTCCTCCACAGACAACCAATGGCAAAATTAAAGCCAGAGAGGACTTCATAGTTGGAGATGTCATTACTAATGCTTGGCCCAGTCGCCAGCCCGCAACCAAATATTACATACCTGAAAGTTTTTACACAGGTGTTTACCCAACCTATGCAGGTGGAGGAGGTGTAGTTTACACTGGAGCTCTGGCCAGGCAGCTGCAAGTGGTCTCAGCATGGGTCAGTTTGTTCCCAATCGATGATGTGTACGTGGGGATGTGTCTCCAGAGACTGGGCATTTACCCTATCCACCACCATGGCTTTTTAACGTTTGATCTACCAGAGGCTTCTAGGGAAAAGCCTTGTGCTTACAGCAAAGTACTTCTGGTGCATAAGAGGAGTCCCAAAGAGTTACTTACACTGTGGAGGGAACTGAAGGCTCCATTGTCTAATTGCTAGGGCAGAACAAGGAATGCCAGTGGAAAGAGATTGACTTTCCCAACCTTATTTGTATAATCATGTACCCTGGATAAGGCACTGCCTGATTCAAAAACCCAGATTTGAATATCTGCCATCAGGTATTTTCATAACAGTGACGCTTGCTTATTTTAACAAGACAATATGAGACTCTGTGGTCACGTTTCATCTGCTGATCCTTTCATTCCTACGAGTGACCTGTCAGGCCAAAATAGATAGTAGATAGATAGAAAAACAATAGTCATTTATTTTACATGAAGCATTTAATGTTTTATTTCTGCTGTACTCTTATTGTGCACAAACTGACAAATTATTATTGTATATATGCTGGGGATTTCATTTTTCCATTTTGAAGAATTGTATAGAAGTTATGTGAACACATATGAGGTATGGTTGAATTTTCTTTCCTTTTCTCCCTGTTTAAATAATAGTTTTGATCTTTTCTATCTTTGTATTGCATACACAATCTTCCTAAGGTTGGTTTTAATGGCTTTGACTTTTAAGAAAACAAAGGAATTTCTTGCAGGTCATTTTTCTCACTGTTTTAAGCAAGAAGAAAACAAAAAAAAAACATTAGTTTTTTTTTTATTCATTCATATTTATGTTTATATATGTTTATAGTCTGGGAAGGACAATACACATTGTCACACCTGTAATGCTACAGTAGATATTAATGTATATACTTAAACAAACCTATGGTGTCCATTCAAGCCCATGTCATGTAAATGTATTTTTGTCTGAAAATGTCTATTATTTTATTTTATATTAATCAAAAATGTCTAAAAAAATCGACCAAATCTGATTTGTAATATTTGTGCAATCTTTTGAATTGTCAACAAGAGGTGAAAGCTTTGGAATAATGTATACATCATTGAATATCACAGCTGAAAAGTTGGAGTAGTTTAATAATGGTTTAAATGTTTAATTCTTTTAACAACACATTTTAATGATTTTTTATTATTATTATCTGCCCTGTAGGAGCTGCTTTGATGCTTGGTCAAATACAGTACTGTGCAGAAAATCTTAGGCCACCAGTAGAATAGGTTAGATTTAACAATGGATCAAAAAATTGGATTTCTCACTCCACAATACATCCTGTTTAAAAATCCTGTTTAAAAAAATGGTTCCTTGGCTGCTACTTTTGTAAAAGGATTCCTGATTAAACATCTTCATAAGTGTCAGTAGAATAGAAGGATCAAATTGGCATCCTGAGGAAGGTGCCAGGTGATAATAATGCTTAAGTGTAAGGTGAGGTTACACTAAATACTTCTCAGTGTAACCTACAGAATCTAATCATAGAGCGTTTTTAATACTGCACACACATTTCCTGTATTTGGTTCTATCCTAATAATGAGCCTGATAAATCATTATACATCAGAATCAAAATCAGAATCTTTTGTATGATACACATACAAGGAATTTGACTTGGTGAGAGCACACACTTTGGCACGTAACAAGCAAACAGAGGATTAAACAAGGATTACACTAATAGAGATATTAAAATAATAATAATAATAATAATAATAATAGTAATATTAAGTTAACTAGAATGAGAGATGACTACTGCTGTTGCGGTGTAATGCTGATTTTGATGGACCTGAGTCTTCTACCCGAGGGTAGTGACTGGAAGAGGTGATGGCCAGGATGTGAGGGGTCAGTTTTAATTTTGACAGCACGCTTTCTCATCCTACTGATGTAGACATTACACTATTGATATCTCTAATTTAATGGTGGCCTAAGACTTTTGCACAGTACTGTATGCTAGCACACTACTGTGGAGACCCCTGTTCAATTCTGTGTGGTGCCTCTGACCTGGCTGGGCACTATTTAAACACAGTATGGTCAAAGGGAACCATGGACAGTAATCTGGAAATTAAAAAAGAGGTTACTCTGAGGTAGAGAAGTGAGCTTTAGCCTGGAGCTGTGGGACAATTCATGAACGCACTCAATCAAACATCTCCAGCATTTCCACTACTGCCTTTTGTTAATGGGATCCATTAGAAATGTGCAAGGTTTTACATGACTACAACATATCTATACAAACTCTATGAATTCAGCAACGGTTAAATGCTGTTATAGTATAGGGAATTGCTTATTAAATCTATTTTTGTTTATTACAATAAATTATGTATTTTCTGAGATGTAATAAAAGCATTATATTTCTCTGTTGACTGGCTATATATTTAAAATTTTAAGAAAATATATTTTGATTTGTTTCTTGCAGTGGTTATATGTTAACTTTGTTGATCACAGCAAACCTGAAATCACTTTTTCTTTTCTTTTTGTTTGACTGTTTTAAATATCAGAGAAACAAAACAGAATTTGGGGTTAAACTTATTAAGCAGTACAAATGAAGCAATGAACTGCTATATGCATATATATATATATATATATATATATATATATATATATATATATATATATATATATACACTACCGTTCAAA
>JAVSBV010000055.1:3292058-3303542 GCA_033117975.1 Parotocinclus spilosoma
TGTTTGCAAATTTATTTTTCAATTAACAAAGTTCGTAAGCAACAGTAGTTCTTGTTGGTACGTTCGCTATACGTGTAAATCACACAATAAAAGTTTAATAAAAATTGAATATGTTACCGTCCCGTCTTGTAACATAGGGCATAACCAGCTGGTTATTAGGACCAAAATGACCTCGTCCCGATGTGGTCCGATTAACCGGAAACGACTGTATATAAGCATCAATCATTGTTGCATTTCACTGCATTTTGGAACATGACCTTTGGGTAAGGCGCCGATACTGGACGATTAGACCTGGCTGTCTGTTGGCATTACATTTCAAACGTCTCTGATGATGTAAGGACTTTGTGCAAGTTGACGCCAAAGTTGCCAAACAGACTTTTCAAAAATTCTTACTAGAACTTTTAGAAGGGCAGGGCACAAAGTTGATGAATGGCTTGTCAGAGGGAGAAACCTATAAAAGCGTCATGTTGCGAGTCACTCAGTTCAACCTATTCTACTTGCACTGCTTTTCTATAAAGATTCATACTTTATCCTGTGAAAATGCCTGTAGTGCGTGTGGCTACAATAACAAAAATCGCTAAACAGAAGCAGCGGCTACACACTCAGTACAGTACAGTGCTTAGAAATGGACGGATTAATCTAGAGAACACACTATACTAACCTTATAACGAGAAATCTGGGTTACATTCGTCTACATTGTATTGTATTTTTTCACATACCAAGATTTGATGCAGCACAAAACGGCCCAAAAAGGTGAAAGAAAGGTTAGCATTATTTAACATAATTAGCATTATTTAATGACTACATGCTGTGATCTTCCGTTCACGAGGCCTTTATATCCTAGAAACATAATGATCTGAGTCAGGACTGCAGTGCCATTTGGAAAGCTAGAAACACTGAATTGGTCACAGCACCACAAAAAAAGTAAACCACTCATTAAAGTTGTTCTAAAATGTGTGCTCTTGTTTAGCAGCTAATGGCTGCAAATTTGCTTGTTTCTTAGCGTTTCTGTGGTAGTCCCTGTATTCTCATCTTAAGTATAGCTGGGACTGTGGTAGCCTAGTGGTTAAGGTACTGGACTCTGGACCCTGATGGTCCAGGGTTCAAATCCCACCTTTGCCCAAGATGCCACAGTTGGGTCCCTAAACAAGGCCCTTAACCCACTATTGTTTGGATTGTAAGACTGCATGAACTGTAAGTCGCTCTGGATAAGGGTGTCTGCTAAATGATATAAATGTAAATGTATAACTATACGAAATGCACTACTGAAGCTACTTTAGACTGAAAGCCTATTAGCAACAATATAGGAACTAGCAGTATGCTGGTGCTAGTGTTTGTTACTTTTAAATAATAAGTTTCATAGTTTTAACATTAGATAGTAAACATTACCAAAATAAAAATGTAAAATACAAACGTCTGTGTTAGTTATTGCTACATTGTGCTTTACTTTTTCTCTGCTTGTAGGTTTAGGTTTGCTTATTGTGCATGAAGTCTTCTTAATTTGATGAGCTAAATGCAAAATGATTTAGAAAAGTAATAAGGAAGAATATAAGCCATTTGCCCTGACTTCTGGGGCTAAAATGTTCTCATTTGAAATAAATGGGACGTCAAATTTTCTTTATACATCATTTTGGAGGCTGCATTTTATTCCTTAGAAAACATGGTAAAGTGGAGCTGTCAAACAAAGAAAGCATTGTTTTCCATCTAGGTTTTTTGTCGACTTTAGGTGAGCTATAGGATGAGCAGGGTGATATAGAGAAAACATGCAGTCAGTTAGAACTGTCTATTTTGAACAAAACTGAAACTGGCCAGTGGTTACAACTGCACATGACATACCAGACACAGGTAATAATACCTGGCATAATAGTGGCATAGTGGCAACAGTAGCATCATGTGGTGGGCACCCCTGGTCAGGCTCTCACTACTGATCCAGCACCTGGAGCTCAAGGACTTCCTTGAATTCTGTTCAAGTGGCATTGAGGCTCAACATCATCACAGGATGGGAGGTGTGCCCTTGTTTAAGGGTCCATCTGGGTCTCATCCTGGTTCCGCTGGTTTCCATATCAGTTTGTCCATTCAGGTGAAAGACCTGGTTGTGTTTGTCTATTTGCCTGGATTCACCAGGAAATTCTACTTTGTTTCAAGTCTCAGGAGTTCCTCAGGTCACGGGGGCCTGGTCAGCAGTGTGCACACGACAAGGGGTGCCTGGACATGACAGTAAAAGACTGGAAAGACAAACTGCAAATATTGTTTACTGATCAAAAAAACCAACCACTTATTCAAGTAATGAATTTGCTCATGTAATTTCAGGATACGACTTGAGCTTCGTTCAGGTTAGGAAAACAATTTAAAAATCAAGTGTTCTAAGTTCTCTTTCTTTCCATGGTGACTCGTTGACCTCAGAGGACCTTATGTGATTAGGACTTGGAATGAGAATTAATAGCATATTTCGTCAAGGGTGTGATGGAAGATTCTTGAGATGCCAAGGGAATAGGCTGATGTTAAAATGGCTTTTGTCAAACACCCAATTTATGGGCATACACCTCCTTTATCAGTACTGTCGCTCTCTGGTAATTTGTACCTTACACTCGCAGAAAACATTTTCAGAATTTGGTGAAAAATGATGAGGCTTGAACGTCTGAGGATGAAGAGGAGGTGATTTCTGAAATATTAAATCCACAACCCACTAGCTTCTGAAGCTTCTCTCTCACTCTCTCCTTCTCTCCCACTCCTGTCTCAGACATAATACTCCTTGTCTTTGTTCTTCTTCCCCTTGGCGACGGTCTTGGACAAGGAGGAGGTTGTGCCTGGTGTCTTTTCTTTGACTATGGTGCCGTTGCTCTCTGTGCCAGACCCACGTCTTTGCTCCACCTGGTATGAGCCCTCATCACGGTTGCGGTATTTGTACATGGCGTAGAGCAGGATGAGGATGCAGAGGGCGGCGGCGGCGACTATTCCTACCACCATGCCGGTGGTGCTGCT
Source organism: Parotocinclus spilosoma (assembly GCA_033117975.1). Lineage (NCBI taxonomy): Eukaryota > Metazoa > Chordata > Actinopteri > Siluriformes > Loricariidae > Parotocinclus > Parotocinclus spilosoma. The sequence goes on from JAVSBV010000055.1 coordinate 3,295,041, forward strand.
GGACTCACGGATCACCTCAACAGCACCAGGGAAGCCTTTCTCCACTGAGGCAGAGGGCCGAGCTGTGGGCACATGAGGGAAATCGGGCGGGTAAGTTAGTCCTGGCGTGAGGCGTGAGGATGGGGCTGGGGGGAGGAGTACCTGGTCGCGGGTGTTCATTTTACCCGCTGGGATGTGAAGCTGGTCGGGGTGGGAGGTGGGGCCAGGAGGGGCAGGGGGTGCATGAGGACGATGAGGTTTCTGGCCCCCACTTTTGCCTACACCTGGGGGAGGAGGCAGCACTGTCCTGTCAGTGACCATTGGGGAGTTTTTATAGAAGTCCTCGTCATCGGACTCGGTCATCTCTCCCGAGCCGAAGGCTGACACCTCCATGGGCTCGCCACAGTCCTCCTGGTCTGGAGGGCAGGGCGGCCGTGGCTCAGTCAGAACTAGGGACTCTTTGGTGGTCTGAAGGGGGCTGAGGGATGTTGGGGGAGCGGGGATTGCAGGGTAATGAGGGGCCACAGACTGAGGGTCTTGGGTGTCCATGGTAATAATAGGCAACACTAATTCACCTCCTGTGATGACAAAGACAGAAAAAGAAGGTAAGAGTAGCAGGAGTGTGTAGATGCAACACAGCTAATAAAACACCAGTTTTAGTAGTAGCATACTTACTAAATGTCTAGCACATAATCTAAAATTATTCAAAAGCAGTAAGATTTTAAAGCATCAATAAGTACAATAACAAAAAAGTACAATAACAATCTGCAGGAGGCTAATGTCGCTACAAACAAAAGTATGTGTAACTGTGAATAAATACTAAGCTTCTGTCTCATTGCTTTTTGGTAAAACAAAATAGCAAACCATGGAGTTTGTGTCACTTACATCAACAAATAGGCCGCATGATATTTGCATGGAAAAAAAGCAAATTACAAAAAAGAAAACTGTGTAAGATGAGCCCTCAAGCATACAATATTCTCCCCCTTTTTATTGCTTTAACAGTTTTGGTGTTCTGTTCCTTTATTTAAATAAACATAACGTTCTTTTACCTTAAATATAAACACAGAAAAGTTACAGCAAGCAGCTCTTTCAGCAGTGGGATATTTAAGCAAACATTAGAGTTGAAATAATGGATAGAGGCATTAAACAGAAAGCTCACAAATGAAAGCGAGTTTGTGACACAACCTATTGATCCTGCCACTTTTTTTTTTGGCCGAGCTGAATCGTAAATTCTAGGCTCGAATAGAGAAATCAATAACAACTGGAGGCAGATTCTTTTTTTTGCAGGATAGTTTTGAGACTAACATCAAGGAAGACTGTAACAATTCATTCATGGATAATGTCTGATTGTGATTTTATGAAAGGCAACATTCCCACAAGGACACATTGAACTGTGCTCATCAATTAGCTGTGAATGTTGTGAAAAGATTAAAAAATATCTGACACGATGAACACTTTTAATGCATTAAGGCAGGGAACGGCCACTTAGCAATGTAAATTAGCTGCAGAAGTAGGGCTTTTAGGTATGGGTGATGACTCTCAGCTATATGAATGATGCATAAAGCAATTCAGGTCACTAGACATTTCATTAAAGGGTTGTTTAACATTGATAGATTCACTGATGGAAAATAAAAATATCTGGTTAGTTTACTTAATGTAATATGCCATCACAGCTTATATCCACTCTCAGATCAGTTCCACACTATAGAGATGCACTGTGTAGTTCTAGAATTACAGACGGTAGTCCATCTATTTTTCGACATATTTTGTTATTACCACAGGAGCGGCACAGATCAGGTACTATTTTGGTGGTGGATCATTCTCAGCACTGCAGTGACACTGACATAATGGGATGTATTAGTGTGTGTTGTGCTGGTATGATTGGATCAGACACACCAGTGTCGCTGTAGTTTTTTTAACACTATAGCATCACGGCTGGACTGAAAATAGTTAACGGCCAAAAATCTCAAGCCTCTGGCATCCTGTGAGTACTGTTAAGGGATCAAAGGATGACTGACATAAACTGTGCAACAACAGATGAGCTACAATCTTTACATTGAAATCGACAAGGTAGAGCAAAGTGCCTCTAATAGAGTGCATGATCAAATAATGTTTAAAAACTCCAGAAGCACTGCTGTGTCTGATCCACTTGTACCAGCACAACATTGTCAGTGTAGTGCTAAAAATGAGCCACCATCCAGATAGTACCTGATCTAACAAGGTATGTAGACCATCTACAGTCTGTCATTGTAAAACTACAAAGTGCTTCTATATGGTAAGTGAAACTGACTTACTGTTTAAACCAACTTATTCCATATACATTTTCATTTGATTTTTAGAATAATATATGGCTGGCTGCAAATGACCTCTGGGCTGGACATTGGACACCCCAGTATTTCAGCTGCATGATATTGTAATAACATGTTTTTGCTCTCAGAACAACGACTATTGGCATTTAGTGGAGGTTTCTCATAAGTCCATGGACAGTCCATGTATGTGCTGGATCTCAGCTCTCAGAGTGACTGTACCAGCTTTGCATGTATCGTGTATCTGTCACAGAGTAAAAATGTGGACCATCTTGTGCGTCACCAAGCTATAGCTTGGCAAATGGAGCTATAACTTTTCTTAATAAAATGTAAAGCTCATGGAGAATGATAGCTAGCCCACTCCTGCTCTAATAGGTTTTATTATTTCTAAGCTAAATCAAGACTGGTATAGACTCTTTGCCTCTGAAATGCTTTGGTGACCACAGATTGTGTACTGAGGGGGTCACTAGAGAAGACCCACTGCAGGATCCCTGTTTCTTACCAGTGCCTGGTTCACACTCCTCCAGATCCTCGTCGTCACTAGGACACTCGGCTGATGCCACCAACAGGTCATCAGAGTTCTGCACAAGAATGCCACAGTTAGACCTCTGGTACTTTTCTGTATATATAACCATATTAGCCTGAACCCTGAGTATTAAGACTGACATTACATTAACAATAAAAGGCTGAGAGAGGTGATTATAACAATGTCATGTTACAGTTAGAGGTGACAACTCAGTAGCATGATTGCAACTGTATATACAAGTACATATGCTATAATGCACTTAGGTTATGTGTTATATCTGCTCTAATATCATAAATCACATGTAATTCCTTGTAAAGGTTTTTAATTATGTCGCTAATTTATTTCCATGACTATGGCAGCATCTTAAACAAACTAAAATAGTAAAGTCTTCATTAAGAGCACTTAAGAGAAGTTAGCATATCACATAAGCTGTTGTGATGTGAGTGTAAATATTGTTTATGAAATTTAGAAACTAGAGTAGACTTTTAAGCAATTTGAATATGGCAAACTATTAAGTCATTAATTGATTGTTTAAAATATTAATTTGGTCATAATGGTCAAAACTATGCTATCTAATGTACACTTAGGGGTTAGAACGTCTGAACTGTTTTGTCAATGCTACTGTCCATGATATCTATATATCTGCATATTTTCTTACACTGAGTGATCTTGGCTCTTAATTGTATTTCATTCATCATTGGTAACCATTGTATCCTGTGGGGGTGAAGGTGGAAATACAGCCTGGACAAAATGCAAGTCTGGACAAGCTAAATAACTTGGGCAAGCCTGGCCAAGTATGCTACGCAAGTTGGCTAAGAATACGCAACGGCAAGCAATTTATTATAATGTTACTTATTTAATGGTTTATATTCTTGCCATTCACCAGCCATTTTATGTTCCAATGTCATGTTTACCATGCTGTAAGACTCCCACAACAAATGTTAATGAGTGTAGGGTGTTTCTGATCTACACATGGTTGGCAGTACATGTAAAAAAGTGTTAATGATTTAAATGAAAGTTCGCTGTAAGTTAACAGCTTAAAGAAGGGAATGGGGGTTGCTTAAACCAAAAACTTATTTCAATATAATGTTTAATTAGAGTTTGTAAAATAGTTTATGGCCTCTGCGCTGGAGGTTTTCACACCACAGTCTTTTAGCTACATTTCTAATATTAGTTTTGCTCTCAGAAGTAGAACTATGGGCATTAAGTGCAGGTTTTCCATAAGACCTTAGACAGATTATATTTCTGCTGTGTCTCAGCTCTCAAGGTTAAAAAAAAATACAAAAAAACCCCATAAAAGTTAAGTAAGCTAGCGGGTTGGAACATGCTACCTGCCAAGATATCCTTACACTGAGTGATGTTATTTATTAGTTATATTTCCTTCATCATCAGTAACCATTTTGTCCTGGTGAGGCTAAAGGTGTGAATACAGCCTGGACAGAGATATTGACAATATAAAAATAATCATATATGAAATAATATAGACATGTAACAAATAACTTAAACTAGCCTAAGCAAACATGCTAAAGTGGCTAAGCATAAGCAGTGGTCGGCAATTATCATAATGTTACTTACATAATGGTTTAACATTCATGCTTCATTCACTCTTAGGAACAGTTTCATTTCTATTCCTTTAATGTCAATAAGGAGAAGTGCACATTACTGTATTAGCGTCTAATTAAAATTTTGTTGATCTAAATTAGCATTCGCAAATTCGAGCTGTCAGCATGCAAAGAGTCTTTATATGAGACATGATGTATAGAATGCAGAGTAATGTCTGATGTTTCCCACAGAAGAGATCAGTTTAAAATTCTGCACGCGTACCTCATATTCATAAAACATGTAATTGGATCTGGGCTGTGACTGATTTTAATGCATCAGTTTGTTCTCTCCTATCAAGAGGTCATAACAATTTCACTTTTCACTTGGACGAGCATACCGCTGTTTATTGGAGCATCATCTAGACCTAACAAGCTAGGCATGGAGCAGGAGAGGATTCTTATCGATGCTGACATTTATATTGCATTTTCAGTCCCAACAATAATTCTGCAAGTACATTCATAGCAGAACCTGAAAATAACTTCTAACTCCGAGTGGACGATGACCTTTCATATTAGGAGACTCCATAAACAAAAATAGCGATGCACCAAAACCAACCTGCTCTTAAAACACAGAGCACCACTAAAACAGAATGTAAAAAAAAAAATTTATCCCGACCTTCAGTGTCTTTCTCATTTATCAAGATGCTGCTTGCTTCTGGCTAAATATATATGCAAATATTCTCTTCTCATTTTGCACATGAAAATTAGCACTTCAGCCATGACTGACACCCATGCATTGATTGAATTAGCATGCACACAATCCTAACCAGCATCTGCTGCACAGAGCCTGCTAGTCTCCATGTGAATCCACATAACATCTTACCTTGCTCATAGATTTATTTTTATGCACAGTAATAACATTTAAAAAAAAAGCTCAAGTTATTCTTCTATTCTATTAGACTCTTACTGTGGTTGTGGAAACAGCTAGATTTTCATAGTTCATTCCCTTGATGGCTCTTACAGTTACAGAAATTCATACTGGATAAAAGGATCAAATGCACCATCAAAGTCTTCATTTTACCAGCAAAGGCTCTGCAACACGGTTTCTTTTTTTCCCCCCATTTTCAAATGAAATGCCAAAATAAATTTGCTTTCGAGTATGATTAACTACACACTCGGGACTGACTCTGATATTCTGAGCCCCTCATTAAAAGACGCAGTGCAGCATTAACTTTGCCTGGCTGCGTTTATTAAAGCATAATTAGAACCTCTCTTATCTGCAGTTCTGCACAATGCATATGTCTTTAATAAGACGTGTTTATGGAGTGTGCTGAAATCGTTAAGTTGTGTTTATTTCAACGTGTGTTAGGTATCTGACGAATGCATCATGATTAATTAGTGAAAAGACAAACACAAGGTGTTTCCAGACACGGGCACTTAAAATGCTGTAATCACGTGGGTAGGAACAAAATGATGGCTTGTCAATTAAATCATGGGAAACATTCTGGTGGCTCAATTTCACATCCGATCAGAAAGGCTTAACCTCTCGGAGTGCTTAAACAATGTAAAACAAACTCCAGGGCAAATACATATTAGAGCAAAAGCACAGATAACATTGGTCTTTGGTGACTGGGGGAGAAAGAAGACATGAAGGTTTTAATATGAGCTTGTGTTATGTATAGCATATTGCACTTTGTTTTTAAAGCCTCAAACCCTGCAGACAAAACATTATACGCAGTACTGACAGAGATAGTTTTGAGTAAAATTGCTAGGAATAAGGACCACGAAGTGACAAAAATGTGTTATGTATGGCAGCGTTTTAGGGCAACTGGCTAGATTTTGGGAATAAACTTGTGATATTATGTAAATAACATGTCGTATTTCTGGAACAATACCGTAGTAGTCTATTTTGAGGATAAAATGCAAATGCTAAAACTGTCACACTGTATACTAACTGTGAAAATGAGGAACATAGTGGATTTAATAAAGTTTTTAATATGTTTGCGTAGTTTTTGCAAACAAAGAAATATTAAACTGTTCTGGCACGTCAGAATCTTATGAATGGTCGTACAATAAAGCTGGGTTTATTCAGGAAGAATTAAACATGAACAAACATTGAATGTCTTTGTCTCTTTTGTGGAATGAGAAATCGCAGGCAGCGGTCATGTACTAGTGATTACAGTACTGATGCTTACAAAGTTGTCAGTACAGTAAACGCGGTCCAAATGCGTTATGGCACTGATTCATATGATAAGCTAAAGCTAGACGGCATTACAATCAGTGGTTGCACTGATGGATTTAGTCATCATTCCATGTGGATGGAAGTGTCACTCAATTTCATTCTTGAAATACTATGAATTTAGTCTCAAAATATCACGGATTTATAGTGGAAAACCAACCAAAACATGCTTTTTTTAGTGGCCCTAACACTGTCAAACTAAAAAAATGTGTAAAATAGGGTCACTTTAGGGTATTCAGAAGTTAAAGCTGCATTTTTGTAGTTTGCTAAACTTTGGATGCTGTGGTCAGGTGGCAAAAAATATTTTCTAGCAACAAAAATTCAAGGTTGTGTATAGAATGCTACAAAAAGGAACCCTTATTGTTAATTATAGTGGAGTCCTGTGACTTGGTCATCGATCCATGCAGAGAAATAGCATAATTACAGTTACGCACTGTCTACATTACTATAATCATGGACACACAGTAGCTTAGATGCTTTGTGCATAGTGTTTTGTAAAATAAAAACAATAATAAAAAGTAAAGCACAATTAAAAGAAAGTAAGAACAGTAATTATTATACTTGTCTCTTTTAAAAACTTAAAACATTTTCCAAAAAAGACAAAAAAAGAAAAAGAAAAACAAATGTTACTGTGTGTATTTTTGTCTTTCAAGACTGTGATTCTCTTTTATGTCAGCAGATGTCGCAAGGGTTCACTCATACTAGTTTTCGGCTATTTAGAAAATTTATAACAATCATAAGATCTTGGTTGTTAACGTTAATAAATGTTGATCAGATTGACGGTGCATACCTGTCCCACTGATATCAGATCAGTATCAGCCAAAATGAAAAATGGAATCTGTGCATCTTTAACATGCACTTTGGGATAAAACATGAAGCTTCTATAATTACACTATAATGTCTTGTGTGGTTTGGCTGCACAGACAGCCGCCATTATAGGATTTATTTGCCATCAGCACAGCCAGAGTTAGCAGCTTTTATCCGAGATGCGATTTCCAACACAATGACGTTGATGTTGTTCATCTATTGACTTGAATCTATGGAAATAAATTTCCTATTTGTGACTCTGCAGTGAGTATAATTCTGTTTACATCTCTCACTTCCTTTTCTGGAAGCGCAATCAAAGAGCCGTTGTGCATTGGGAGCCCCTCAGCACTAAACCATATCAAATTCATATTCCCATATACCCAGGTTTGCACCGTATCACTATCTAGAAGCAGTGAAGACTAGAAGATTAGAATCATTCCCATAATGCGGACGGCCTGCATCCGCATTCATGCTAATGCAAAGCAAAGCCTGACAGTTCAGCTCTGACTGACACTGATTGTTATTGAGCGTGCCCTTTATTCCTATCAGCTCCCATCCGCTGATCAATGGAGTTGAACGGTGCACAAATACGGAAATGCACAACGTTGTGAGAAGAATACCAAAAGACCTGGATACTTCTGAGTTAACACATTACAGGAATCGACAGCAATATGGGGAGCGATGCCAAATATGACAATCAGGCGCATTAATGCTTCCACGCTGTTTCTTTTAGGATGCTGACTGAAGCTGAGTGAACTTTTATATGTCAGATGATACACACAAGTATGAGGTAAGACGTGAGCAAAATGCTTGGGTTTCAAGATAAATGGGATGAAAGAAAAAAAAAATCTAATTCTTAATGCTTTGGGAAAGAGCAATCATAAAATTTTGTAATGAGTTCTGTGGAAGATTTATTCATAGTCAAAGTAGTGCAGGCCTATTTGATCATTGGGCATATGCAAATTGTACACTTTTGTTATTCATTAAGTTCATCTTTGGCATGCCTTTAAGTGCATGCTTAATTCTGACCAGTGGCGATTGCTCTAAGACTGCAAGGGAAGCTCAGCTTCCCCTAAAATGTCAAAAAATAAGTGATCAAATATA